>JAYMFT010049299.1:0-15305 GCA_038088735.1 Panulirus argus
TTGATAGAGAGGCTTTGTGGAAGGTCTTAAGAATATACGGTGTGGGAGGTAAACTGCTGGAAGCAGTGAGAAGTTTTCATCATGGGTGTAAGGCATGTGTACGAGTAGGAAAAGAAGAGAGTGAATGGTTCCCAGTGAGGGTCGGCTTGACGTCAGGGGTGTGTGACGTCCCCACGGTTGTCCAACCTGCCCATGGACGGGGTGGTTTGGGAGGCAAATGCAAGAGTTTTGGAGGAGGGGCAAGTATGCAGTCTGTCGGGGATGAGAGGACCCGGGAAGTGTCAGCCGCTGTTCGCAGACGACACAGCATCGGTGGCTGGTTCCAGCGAGAAACTGCAGAAGTTGGTGACTGAACCCGGAAAAGTGTGTGAAAGGAGAAAGTTGAGAGCAAATGTGAACAAGAGCAAGGTTACTAGGTTCAGCAGGGCCGAGGGACGAGTCAATTGGGGAGCGAGTTTGAATGGAAAAAAATTGGAGGAAGCGAAGTGCTTCAGACATGTGGGAGTGCCTTTTCCTTTTTTCCCTCAATCAAATTCAATTTTGTGTGTGTGTTTGTATGCAGAGATACCTTATGTCACTAACATAATCATCATTGGGAAAAAAATCCTGTAGTGTCTGCCATGAATATAACAAGGCAAAGGAAAAGTATGGCCTTGTTCCTCCCTGGCATATATGCTCAATGCCTTCTGCAATGTTGGACAAGATTCTGATTTTAGGCAGAGTGACATTGATTGTTATTTCAAAGGAAATAAGCATGGAATATTTGAGAACAAGTGATGGCAAACATGTATGTAGATGGCTCAAGTCATTATGCTGTGAATGCTAAAACTATGTATGATGCATATATATATATATATATATATATGAAAATCAAATAAATAAAACATTTGTGTTATGTCTGAAAATCAGGTAAAGAAGCCATATTTTTTATGTAATTGCCATGTGTTATGTAGTGATACATCATACATAATCAGTATCACATCTTTAATGGGTATCCCATTACAAAGTCTCCACATGTGTGAAGTGTGTTATTTTAGAATTAAAACAAATACATTTGTCGATTACATAAACTCTGGTGGTGGGTGGGAGCTGAGGTGTAGACAAAATCTGTTGTGTTGATGGTGATAACACAGCCAGAGCATCACTAATGAGCATGTAAACTTAAGATGTCTTTAGAGCACCAAATAAGTTTTTCTTTTTTTTTGGGGGGGGTTCACCTTTCTTGCTAGTTTCTATTAACTGAAGATCAATTTTTACTTTTATTTTTGATAACCACTGCACTGAAGGGGGTGTGGGGACCCAAAATTTGGGGGGCTTTGTAGTTTCAGGGTTAAGATGAGATTGCATTTCTCCAGGACATTTGAACATATCAAGATTAAACAGAAATTCCTTCATGGAAAAATGCTTTGGAAGACTGAAGAATGGGCTTTCTTTTTCCCCAAAGCAGACTTGATGACTCTGGTGGTCTTAGAAATATCCTTATAGAAAATAAAGACAGACCATCTGGTCTCTGTGAGGGATTCCTTGGCCTCTAACTGGTTCTTCAAAATCTAAAGGGAATGGAGGCAAGACTTTTTAACAAGACAAATTGGTCTGTAGTACTGCTCCTCCTATAATCATATTGTTATAAGAAGCCCCCATGTTATACACAGCTTCCTCTAACAAAGGAGGGTGATGAAAGGATCTATGTCTTACTTGGGACTGGCATGGACTCCTAATCCATAGGAAGGGGCCAATCAAATTTGAGAGAGGGAGAAAAGACAGGTGATGGGTTTATTACATGTTGGCAGAGCTCAGCAGCTGCCAGGCATGATTCCAACAAGATCTGCAATTCTTAAGGTAAACTAGATCCAATGGGCAAATGTTAACATTGACTTGACTATTTGAAAGGGCCTTCTTTCTCTTCATACAGAGAAGCGCTAGCCTGAGTTGGATTGTAATTTACCCCTAATGGGGCAGGATCAGCCTGTACACATAATGGAGCATGCTCTGTCTGCCATGATGTTATAGAGGAGAGGGAAGTTTCAGGAGTGTTCTTAACAGGAGATTCAACTGAAGAGCTAAACCCAATGTCCTACATCAAACATTTTGATTAATAAAAGAAATGGACTTTACCCTTCTTTTCTACGCGTTTCAGATGGTGGGCTCTTACAGGATCTACCCTTTTCTTTAACAGGCCAAACTATGGAAATCGTGTTCAAAAAGCATGCCACTAAATGCCAAAATCCATTGCCAACACAATGAGCATCTCTTTGCGAAGAAGCATTTGAAAGATGTGCAGCTGCCACAGCAAATACACTTCGCATGGTGGTCATCAGCTTCATTGCAAACCTCATAGCTATCAGTGATACACACTTTGATCTTGGCTACAAATGAAGCTTGACCCAGAGGCCAGATCCACTGGTAAAGGAGATGATCTGAAGGTTAACTTAAGGAAAATCCCATAGATCATAAAACCAAACAAAAAGCTTCTGAGGCTTTCCCCTAAAACAAGGTGAGAGACTTCCAGTGGTTGCATAAAACCTATTAATTTTGATGGCAGGCATCATGTTGTACTTATCATTTCTGAAGAAACAAGAAAATGTTCATAAGCCAGTAGAAGCTGAATCCCAGGTGTAGGTCTAAATTACAAAAAAATCTAGTTTGTTTTTTATTTTTTAACTCAGGCTAGAGCTCCTCCTGATACGTCCACAAGACTTGTCTGATATGTGATACACAAATGCAGAATGATTGTGACAATAAAAAAATTGCCTGAAAACAGGCTATTGTCACTGCACCATACAGATGATCTGATGGTTACGAAACACCGATAAGTTGGTAGTATGTAAGAAAAGGCCTGTTTTACATGTATGGGCTGGTCATGACCAAAACTTCATTGCTTTATCATTAGTATACCAGCTTTGGCAAGTGACTTTCTGGAATGTGTTTAATTTGTCTCTAAACTGTGCATTATGTACATATGTGTGTATGTTACCAGACTCTGCTGGCCTGGCAACCCCACCTGACTGATTTCACTGCGAGTGAAAAGTCACCTTTGATGAGGCTGATCCCCAAACATAACTGTTTACCTTTGAGGTCAGAGTGATCAGGTGATAAAATATGAAGGGAACTTACAGCTGACTAAGGCACTGTGAGTGTGTGTGATTATTCTGCATGTGGTATGGAGAGAGAGCTTTATAATGTTGCCCAAACTGCTGCTTCCTTTTGTACATCTCCCAATCACTCACACTCCTTTACTGCAAGTATTGCCCTTAGAATTCTCTTTTATCTTTCACTAACTATTTACCTTTCTCATCCCACCATTCACTACTCTTCTTCCATTTTTTTGTTGTTTCTTTTGGCATTCCTTAATCCAGTCTTTCCTGGTATCTCTTCACACAAGTATTGTTTCAAGCTCACTCGCTTTTACCATCCTTTTTCCTAAAGCCTCTATAAACTTTCACCCTTGCCTCCACCAAGAAATGGTCAGATATCCCACCATTAGCGCTCCTTAGTACCTTTACATTCATATGTCTCTCTTTAACACACCTATCACTTAGTACATAGTCCAAAAATGCAAAGTCACCATTCACCCCACTCACTCAAGTATATCTATGCATGTCTCTTTTCAAACCAGGTATCCCAGTGACCAGTCCATTTTCAGCACACAAGGAATTATATTAACACCACCATCATAACATAATTAAAGCGGATGATGTATGCACTCCTGATATGATCTCGGGGAACTATGTGCTCTTAATGACCAAGCACAGGTGGATCGATGACATTTACCTGGTTGCTGGTTGGCTGAGGGCAAACCCATTAAATAAGCAAATGGTTTCAGTGATTTGAGGATTGTCCAAAAAAAAGTACGAGTAAATATGAAGCATCCACACCACAGTATGGTAGTATAAATGATCCCAACTTAAATATTCCCTAGGACTATTTCACTTTGCAGGGGACTGACCACAGAGGAGAGAAGTGCAATGAGCAGTTCTCACACACCTTCAAGTAGAGACTGCAAAACACTATGATTTTATTTATTGTGTAGAATATTTGTACTGGAGTGAAATAATTAAATAAATTCAGTATCTACCCAACTCATATAAGAAACAGTATTGAGGTCATAAGAAACGCCGTGAAAGATGCACTAATTTTAGTTTTCATTGTATTACAACACTTGAAAAATATTACAACATAAAATTCACTTCGTACTTTATTCATGTTCCAAGCTGAGGCTGATGAATGAAAATCATAAACAAGAATTCTGCTGGAGCTACAACACACCAGACATATCAGCCATCATAACTCGTACACAATAAATACACGTATTCCCTACAAGATTTTCTTGACTATTATGGTTGTCTGCCACTTTCAAAGATTTCTGATTAATTATAAATATCTGCTGCACACATTTCAATTTGACTTTTTGCATTACATTCTGTACATCCACTTAAGTATTGTTATTATGATGAAAAATAAAGCAAATCCTATAAAATACATATTGTGAAACCATAAAACACTTTTATGATCAATAACAAAATGATACTAAACTATTCAATATACGTATACGAAATTAGATTTACTGTCAATTAAACACATAACAGAAAGCATTAAGGATCATACCCCATCCCTTTAATACATGGCAAATGCACCATATTTACATCATATATAAAACACTACATAAGATCTTAGATGGCTCCATGTACACAAATTATGAAAGTTTTTATCTGCAATATACGAGATTCTTTCAAAAGGGAGTTTGGGCAGGTAAAGGCATACAGATGAAGCTAAGAAGTATTAACATGTTACTGCAGTTATCAAAACTGTACATCTGATACACACACACACACACACACGCATACACACAACACATTTCTGTTGTGTTCAACTTTCAGGTCATGTATAATATATACATAATTTTGAAGTCATGAAAGACCCAAGAAAATTTTTTTGTGACTCTTATGAGCATATAAAAAATGACTTTGACGATGCACAATGATGCGTGACAGAGATGGTGGTTAAGTAAAACAGCTGAAATCCCTGACAATATTTCAGTATGGTTTAAAATTTGAGTGAGAAGTAACTGTGCATATAATTTACATTTCAACGAAAATGTAAAGGCTTATATGCCCTCAAAACAAAAACCCTGAGGTCAACAAAATAGGAAAGGTAACTGTTACCTCAAATACCTATAATCAACTTGTGCAATTAGCTGCGGAAGGTTAAGCGCAAAACCTGATATTGCACAAGCTAAAGTGACTGAAATATTATATGAACCACAATCCTTATATATAGTACATATTACGTATTACTTCCTTTACATCTCTCATATAACAAAATAATCTCAATATGTAACTCTCCTTAGCTATAATTCCAGACTGATATCATCAGGGATTACTGCATAATCCTTAAGCTGAGACTAAAAACTAGTATGGTACACTTTGCTTCACATGAAGCACCAGCAAAATTAACTAGCTTTAAACACATGATATTTTTTCTGTCATTAGTTAAGCTCAGTTCTGCATTTCCCTCTCTCATGTTTAAACACAGAAAACACAAATCCAGTGAGCTAATAAGGATATCCTTTGGCCATTTCATAAGTGATAATCAGAAAAAAAACTTGCAACAGAAAAGGATGTTTTTTGCAAGATTAAACTTTATCACCCCATCAGGAAGGCTAACAGCACCACTTATCTTGGGAGTTTACCAAACAATTGTGTGGTTGTCACATAATGCAGTTTTATCCTACAAAATTGCACTCACAACCAAGAATGAAAGAAGCATCTTTGCAAGCTGGATCATATACACCTATCCTTCACGTTATGGATATTTAGGATGCAGAATGCAACTCATATGAAATTTCTGAACTATGAAAACTAAATCCCAGATACGGCATAAAAATCTGACCATATGGACTGCAAAGAGTGTTACTCTTGTATAAGATGTCTGGAAAGAGACCATTTAAATAGAAGAGGCAGTAACATAAGTAAAAAGAGCATTTAAATGAATTATACTGGATGCAAAATTGTGTTATGGTTTAATTCCGATGAAAGGCAATGCAAAAACATTAGGACTTGATATGTTATCTACAGAGGATACAAGATAATGGACAAAAAATTATGGCAAATGCTCAAGCATATCCACCTATATTATGTGAGTGTGGAATAAATCCAAGAAAACATGACCACCTTGCTCCAGCCAGTGGAACAAGGTGTGATTGCTTGCTTCACTACTTATAACTTACAAGAACATTTTGCCAAATTATGGAAGCAGTTGATGGGGAGGATGATCCATCACATAGGGACTTGTGTTAAAACTATAATGATATGGGGGCCATGGACAACATCATAATGTCATGAAAGGAAATCAATCCATCAACTATGAATACAGTATATAAACATATATGGCTACTGTGCATTAATTACTTTAAAGCAAATGGGGAAAACAGATTCATCAAGACATCATGACACTTGCAAATGATCTTATGCTTTCAAGATGTGATACAAGATGATCCAGTTGAGCTGTTAGAATCCCAAGGAGATCTGTAAAATGAGGATCTGTTGATGGAATCAAAGCTGCTGCAAAGGAGAGAAAACTGTCTTTTCATTCACATATGAAGCTCTGCAACTCTTGGCTGATACTATTCTCAGCTGTGAATGCACCCTAAATGTTTCAACATTAGTTGACTGTGGCATCACCTGCCGCAACGAGCTTCACAGAGAGAAAATGCACTGTACAAAGCCAATAAAACTGTGGATGCATTTTTTGCCACCAGATCTTTACACAATGTAAAGCAGATGGTGATGGTTTACAAGGCAATATATATGATCATACCGCCCCTCATCTCCATCCCAGTAACCCCCCATTCCACCACATGATGTATGCACCTGCTTCGTACACTGATCATCATCATTTCTGGTAAGCAAACTCACAATTTTTGTATATTTATAATAAAAAATAATCAATTTCTCTTCAACCTGTGTGTAAAAGGTTAATTTCATTAAGTAATCTTTTTTTACATCATAGGATGAATTTCTCTATGTGAATGCACTTAAACTAAGTACATGGGAAAATTATGTTCCTGTTACAGATTTTAGCACTACAGGCAACTTTTCATTACCACATCCCTTCTATAATATGAAGGAAGAGAGTATATTTAACTAAATCACAAACAACCTTTATTTTAACATGTGGTTTAAGCTTATATAATAAAAATTCCTTTTTTCAGGAACAAACCTTTTCATATCCAAGACTATCAATTTGTTAAAAATAAACACCTAAACAAGATATAAATGCCAAGGCCTTTTGCTTATTTAAAGAAAGGAGACAGAGAGACGCAAAAATTTTGTATTTGTCTATTTGTCACAATAGGTAGTAGTGTTAACAGTAACACTATGAGTGGGATTGTTGTCATGTAGAAAATAAAAGCTAAACATATGACGTATACCAACTATCCTAACATTTGTTAACAAGGCGGAGAAAGTGTGTCTTTTGTCCATGTGTCATGAACAGTGGTAGTGGCAGAGGTGGTAAAAGTAACAGTAATACAAAATGTAGTAATAGTGCTTATAGTAGTAGCAGTGGTAGAAAAAGCTGTAATAACTTTCAGCATTGAATAACTGGCTGCAATCTTACACTACCACATAGGATTTAAGTGTCTTATAATCATGTTACTGCCCAATTGTTTTCATGTCTTGAAATATTCATGACACACACACACATGTGCAAACCATGTTACAAAAAAATGTATTATTGTAATAATAACTATGGTGCAAATTTCTGAAAAGGCTATTCAAGTTTAAAATGTTTATTTCTATAAAATAGAGGTAACAATAGCAGCACCAAACTATCTAATTACTAAGAGAAAATATTCAAACACTCGTGTAGAAGGATTAATCACTCAAATTTATCATTGTAATATGCACTAGAAATAATTTGTTTTTTCAATCAATGCTTAAGTTAAATAAAGCTTTTATTCAGGAACAAAAGTACTCAACTTTATCACATTTTCAAATCCTCTCTGTACCCTCATACTCAATCTTGCTTACATCACAACTATCTCATCAATTCAGATTTGGACAGGATTTTCCAGTACGTCATGTAAAAATAGTTAAATCTAATACCTCTAAATCTGAATATCTTCCCGTTTCTCTACTTTCATGGCTCTACAGTTCCACCACCACACACAATACATGTACCTGGTATCACTGTAGCATCAATCTTGAAAACCCCACAATACATGAACATGAGAGCCACATTCTCGTTTAAATGCAATAAACTTTTCTCTGAAAAGTTTCTCCAAATATACAGAACATGTATGGAGGACTGCTCTTACATTTGGGGTCATTCTAACTCTATGTATGCACTTGAGCTCCTTATGCTACGTTGCTGGTTCTCTTTCCATCTTCTAGAGATATTGCTTTGGTTTTACTCTCAAGAGAACTGGATGCCACTGGCTAGCCCACACAATATTCGGTAAGCCAATGCATCACGTGGTTACTGCATGGCCATTAGCAACTCAAGTGTGGGCCAATTTGATGTTTGTTTTTTCTTTCTCTACATTGGTAAGCTTCGAAACTCTTTCTCCCCATGTTTTTACCCAACAGTTAAAACATTTCCCTCTGCAAAAGGAGCCTTCTACCTCCCCAGAAGCCATCACAATGTTCTTTTCTTTTACTGCTCTCCTATTTCTTTAGCCCACTTCAGAAAATGTTTCATTTAAGGTCTGCCATTGCTGAGGACTTTTGTCTATGACTAGAGCCTTCAATGAAAAGAAGAAAATATAAAATTCAATTGCATTTTCTCCTGTCCAGTCAGATTTGTATATAATTTACCCTTCCAAGTAAAATCTCTGAGAACATCATAAAACACTGATCTGTGAAGCACCAATGGATTCCTTGACAATGATAAAATAACGTACTATTAGGAATTATTTCTGAAATTCATTGACATTTCAGATAATGATGAAATATGCAGTTTTAATCTTGAAGCAATAAAATATACTGTCATACAGGTGTTATTTGCAAAACCATCTCTGCCATTTTTGAATTTAAGCTATCCAGGTTATCAAAATTAAATCCTGCATATGTATCATCATCAAATGAATCAAAGATTATAGTGAATATCCTACAAGACCCCTACTGTACTGTGGTCCCTCACAGTTTGGTCACATATGTCTCTGACCACACCCTGCAGTAGAATATATTTTAACAATGCACCTTTGTTTTACTTTAAAATTAAATAATGTACTAGGTCAAAAAAAAAAGTAAACTATCATACAAACTTGATATACACTCATATGAGAATAAAATCATCATCAGGAGGCACTATACTTTCAGTATAAAGATCGACATGTATAAAGCAAAATTAATGAACTCTCATAAGAAGTTAAATATATACCATACTCAGTAACTGCATCCATGGATGGATTTAGGAGGAGAAAAAGAGCATTTACCATTGCAGTAATTCTAATTACCATACTATGAATATGAAATGAGGAAACCATATCATTTATGCTAGTTCTCTGATGTATCAACACGTGAAGAAAATGACATGAGAGGTAAATCTAACAAACAGCCGTATGCTGTAACACAAGTTGCCTGAATGACTTGACTGAACCGACAATTCTTATCATCTGGTATCATAAAAAAAATGCTCAGCATATCTATCAAAAGACTTGCAGCAAGCAGGACTGAACAGCACAATGAATTTATAGGAACTAATGCGAGGTAAAAATTCTGCCAAAATGCTGTCCCCTATTGTAAAATGTTCACCGACCCCTATAAAAGTGTAATTCTATTTACCATACACTCTACACCCATTCTCATACCTAAATCCCACTCAAATTCCAACTGACATGATGTTTTAACAAAATACTATTTCAGTGCTACTAACACTGCAACTTCGAACCCACACAGAAAGCTCTGTCAATTGCTGCATCGTATGTATAAAACCAATTTGTTATGGAGTTGCTAAGCAGCCATTCACGTCTAAGAAGACTGGCCAAGCATGAGGGTGGGTCGGGACTGGGGTAGGTTCCTCCATTTAACAGTTTCATTCATCAAAACTTAAATGATTTTGAAGATAAATGTAGAACAAATGGCAGAAAATAAGTGAAAAGGGGAATAACTAAATCTAAGTACAAAAGCAATAATATTCATAATACAGTTTATCCAAGACTGCTATTCTAAGTTTTTCAGGCATATTTATAAAGCTTGTGAATTTTCACCTAAGATCATTTGAGATTTCTAGAAATGTCCAATTAATGAGAATTTATTATCGTTATGTATAGTTCAGTGAGTTAATTCTTGTTCATTACAAGTAATAAATGAATATCTGAAACACTTTTCTTCACATTCCTCAGATCACGTGACAGTTCAGTCACACTTGGAAGTCTCTATTTACCAAAATCTTTTGTAACATTATGACCTGTAGCACACCTTCATAAGCCATGTGATTGCAACACTAATGTTTATAGCTACGACTGCGCAGGCACTGAAACATAGCTTGACAATCAAATGGACAAATTCCGAACTTGACGAATTTGCCACGCACTTCTTCTGGGGTTGCCTGATTAATAAGACAACTGATAATGAATGGAGGAAAATTCTCTTCTAAAAGAGGTTTAAGATTATTTGCAATTCTCCAATTGTGTACAGATTGCCCCCACTTTGTGCGAAAATAATCTGCTACAATCCACTCAGCAGGACTCAGTACAGGAGCCATCACCCTTGGCACTGTGATAAGTTGTATCCCTTGATTCATGAAGCTTTCACTCATCCTTGTTAATGGGATGTTGGACACATACTCATTTGTGAAGAGAGCCACTGGGAAATGGACATTTCTCTTCTTCAACCACGGCACAAACACATCACTGACAAACTCTGATATACAGTCACTGTAGAGCCATCCATTCATTGATGAACCTAACACCCACTCCTTTCCTCCCTTGGTATTTTTCAGAGATGAAAATAGTTTTTCTGGTATCACCATCCGAGGAAAAATGATCATTCCAGGCCCTAAGTGACCATTTGCACCTAAAATAAACAAAACTGTGACTGTATCCTTTTCATTGGAGCAATGAACCTTTCCAGGAAACATTCTGTGAAATTTAATTTCTCTTGTTTGCTTGTCCAAAAAGAAATTAAGCTCCTGCATGTAAAATACCCGGAGTGGTGTCACACCATAGAACTTAATCATGTCCACTTTTAATTTAGTGAGCCACTGTCGTGCCTCGTCATCAGATGGTAATGGCCAAGCTTCCTCTCCACCACCTCGTGGTAATCGATGTGCATGAGCCATGCAAAAATCTTGGTACCATTTCTTCGCTTCAGGTTTACAGCAAAATGGATCGAATGTTCCACGTGCCTCAAACAGTTGTATAACAGTCTGGGTTATACTTTCCATAGAGGTTGGTAGCCCGATGTCAATAAGTTGCAAGATCAATGCCTCAATAACAGGCATCAGTTCTGGAATTCCTGTTAGGAAGAAGACATACATCAATAAATTCTGTTATCAGAATCTACCCAGTCTAGCTCCTTATACTAAGATCTTATCAATTGTAACTTTTGGCACTTTCACTTGTATGGGCAAGAGGGAAGCCTACCACCTGACACCTTCCTACCTCTCTCTTGTTTGTAGATTTACAAACTGCTGAGTAAAGTGGACTCCTTTAGCATGAAAACTTAATACAATACAATATATTCATCAAATGGGTGACTTTGGCCTTGGCTGGAAACAGAAACCCCCTTTTACTATGGAAACCTATATCAGCATTGTGTGAATCCTCTTAAAACAACCTTTCGGTATAAGTGAGGGAGACCAACACATAAATTCCACAATTCCCCACAACTTACGTGATTTATGGTGATGATGCTGCTCTGATTCATGACTGACTTTACACCCCTGGGCTTTGGTTCCTGAGTCTGAAAAACATGATAATCACATTAGACCTTAAGTAAATTGGGTGGTAGAGGGAACGAAAAATTGTATGCGATTCTAGTGACGATCACATTAAATCTCCAATATATGGAGTGGAAGGGGGAACAAGACATTGTACATGTGATCTGAATGATTATCACATTAAACCTCCAGTATATGGGGTAAAAAGGGGAAATGTTTTAACCGAGATTACCTTCAAACCAGTGTCTAAGAAAATCAACTGTGCTATTTACAATTACAGCGTAAAGGATTCTGAAGTACTACATGATTAATCATATTAAAAGCTCATCAAAACTTTTAAATAATATGACATAGTAATTTTTTTTCCTGCATGAGCATGGTAGCATAAGAACAGATGATACTGCCTTAAAGGGAAAATTCCTCACTTGGCTCCTTGCTCTGTTCCTTCTTTTGGAAAGTAAAACAGGAAGGGAGGACTTCCAGCCATGCGCTCCTGCCCCTCTTTGTCGCCTTCTACGACTACTATTACTTAAACTACTTAAAGGAATGTGTATAAGGCATAATTAAAATAATGACTGGAGAAAATATATAAGCATATGACAAACCTGCAGGACTGGAACTGTGGCTGGAGTCTGGTGTTCCTATGAGAGATGATGCTGGTGTTTGCAGACTTGAAGCTGGAGACCCTTGCACGCTGCTGGGTACACTTGGTATATGTTGGTCTGTAACAACCTGACTCTGTGCACTGTGTGTTACCTTTGGCTGTTGTTCGTTAGGTGTGGTATGACCCTGAACATCGTGTGGTACACTTGATGGCCGCTTGTTTAGTTCAACTTGGCCCTGGGCATTTAGAGGCAAGCTTGGTGGTCTCTTGTTCAATGCTGCAAGTCTAAGATCATCTTGCTGGTGGCTCGAAGGTCGTTGGTTAACATCGTTCTGGTGAAGGACATTGTGAAGCAAGTTTTGTTGTTGTTGGCTCCCAGTCACTCGTTCATGTGTCTCTTGCAGCGTATTTGACATGTGATGGTTTAACAGTTTTCCTTGCACTTTATAAAGCAATCCTGGTTGTCGATGATCATGTATCACCTGTGCCTGATTAGTGTGAGACACTTTAAATGACTGTTGATTTGGAATTCCATGTGTTTGCATAGCATTTGATATACTAGATGGATGATGGTCAAGGACATGAACTTGTGTACCATAGGGCAGACCTGATGGTCTCTGTTCAAGCCCAACATTTCCATGTGCAGGATACGGCATATTCAGTGGTAATTTTTCAGGAATGACATGTCTAGTATGGTTAATAACTCCATAGGTACGAGATGAAGAACCTTGTTGGCTTAAATCCAAGGCTCGTGTCCAAATTGCAGCATTTGATGGTCTTGGACTGGACTGTGAGGAACTGATATGTATAAGTGGTCTTGTTGAGCTTTCCGAACTGGATCCCATGAAGGAAAGGGGTGGTGGCATCCCTCGAGGAGCTTTCGTGCATGGAATCATATCTCTCATGCTGCTATTGACACCCCCTACACCCATGAATGTTAGTGGAGGTGGTGGTGATGCTCGAGCACTTGGTCTTTGACTGTTCCAACTGTCAGGTCTGGATGCTGAAGCAGAATATCTACTGTATGCTGCAGGTATGCTCTGACTTAATGTGTCTCGAACCCTACCTGCATGATCTACAGTCAAAATTCTTGTTCCCATGGAGGAATTTGGTGCCTGTACTGCAGCTGCTGATGGTAAACCAGCTGAGGAGGGTTGGTGGCTTGGAGGTATTACAGTTGGGGCAAAAATTCTTCTCTGATGAATAACTGATGGAGCGTGACCTTGTGCATTTCCATCTCGTCCACTGGGGATGGGAGTAATAACATGATACTGGCCCTGTCCGCTTTGTATCTGCTGTCCTGGAGTCATGAAAGCAGTTGCATATACTTGTCCCAGGGGTAAACTGGTAGGGGTAAATGCCTGTGATGAAGGCAAGGCAGCAGTGTGTACCTGACCTGGCTGCAAAACCTTGCTGTGATGTGAAGGTCCCTGGATCCCACTGATTTCTCTTGGAGTGTGGCTCTGGCTTGGAGCGGGTGCCATATTAGTACTACTCTCTATTTTGCTTCCCTGAGCGTCAAGCACTAGAGACCAACTTGGTGGTGGACGAGAGGTTCCTTTTAAGCCAAAAAATCCAGGATCCATCATTATTTGACTTCCTGGTATTGAATCCAAATCTGAGTTATTTGATGCTTTCTTTGCTAAACCTGAACCAATCAAGGACAGAAAATTTACTTGCCCCAAACTTAATCTCTCATTCTTTAATACTAAAAGCTGTTGCTTATTACATGATATGATTCCAGGACTAGTTTGGTCACTGGATCTATCACAAACAAGCCTGGCAGCCTGAATAGGACCATTATTTGATAAAGCTTCACTGTGCTCCCCCATGAATCTTAGACGAGGCAGTGGTAATTTACGTGCCTTACGCTTTTGTGGCTGAGCAGCTGTTGATGTGGAAGGAACCAAAATGTCAGGTTGTGGAGGCCAAAAGCCTGACTCTACCCCAGTGTGTGCTTCCTGTAACATATCTTGTAAAGCAACAGATTTTATGCCAATGGTGTCAATTTTAGGATGTCTCGTTTCTTTTTCATCAGATGCATCAGATGGCTCAGGTGAGGGCTGAGAGGAACTCTCAGAAGGCAACAAAGGAGGTTTCTTCCCATATAATGATAAGTAACCTGAAGGTGAAGAGTGATATAACTAAAGATTCAAGATTAAAAAAGAATATCTTACATAAATATAATACTGAAAAATCATAATATTAGATTCTACTTACATACCTATTTCATTTAATTTTGGTGACATTTAAATAGGATGAATCAACTGCAAACAGCAGTAAAAAAGCTAGCTTACATTCATGTTCAGCTTCAGCATACAGCACAGAAGTGAGCAGCTACCTTTTAATAAGATGTTTCATCATGCAGACAACCATCCTTATTTACACAGTGTGCATCCACTACATTAGATCCCAAATCAAACCTAAGGCTTTCTCATCTGAAATACCTCCAGCCTTTGGCTGGACTATAGCATCTGTCCATCTTTCGAAGATGTCCATCTCTTTTCCCTACATCTTCAACCAAACTACCAAACTAACTGTCATCTTACATGGCCTAAGCATATACAATATCCTTCATCCACGTCCCTCTGTAATGATTTTTTTGACTAGGTTATCTCTCCCATTTTAAGTCTCAATAGTCCTCATTCCAACTATAAGAGTTATCCAACTCTAGTGCTCTTATTCTATTTTTGATCCAGGCATCTTGAATATTCTCAACTTATGGACTCCCGTGGTGTAGTGGTTAGCGTTCCTGACTGTGACGCATTCACGGGCCGCCCAGGGTCGAGCGCATAGGTTCGAATCCTGGTTGCGGCAG
>JAYMFT010049310.1:0-15305 GCA_038088735.1 Panulirus argus
AGGACCTTTGTAAAGGCTCCTGCAGCCCAAGGCTGTGCTACTTCCAGTCGCAGGGGACTGTAGACTCCTTTGGAGTTAGAAGTTTTTTGACGAGGCCGCACTCCGTGTTACAGCCTCGCCAAAGGTCCCCTTGTAAGACGCATGTCATATGCGATCACAGACTAGTACTAACAACAACATGTGTTCTCATTTTAGAGACAGTTCTGTGAGTAAGGTGAATAAGGGAAGGAGATTACGAGGATCAAGAAGAACAAAAATTTCATGACACACAGACGGCTGACTAGATCTGGACACTTGACAGGTGGCGTTATCATTCCAGCTTTTCAAGTCTAGACATGATCCTGTCATCTGCTTCCCTTCTTGGCGAGATATGCCGTTAAAACTGAGAGCCACCGGCTCACCCCTCCTCTCTCTCTCTCTCTCTCTCTCTGCCAAAATGACTTCCCCTAATCTCATTACGAAGCGACATTCGACCGTTTTCCCCACAATGGGGATGTCTCCTTCGACTACTACAGCAGACATCAACGAGGAAACGAATCGCTTTAACTCAGTGAATTATATATATATATATATTTTCTAAGAAGAGAGTGGAAGATATATGGTCATGCCCACTACATCTAAAGCCAATGTAGGACTGAACTATAGTAGTTTAACTTTTCTATAGTGGGTTATGAGTGAGATTTAAAATTAGAAATAGTTTATTTCTTTCTAAGCAGTGTTGGATTGAAACCAGCTCACTTTCTCATAGTTTTGAGGTGTTTCACAGATCCGGACGAACGTGGGGAAATACAACAATTGACAGGAAAGTGCCTGAGAGAGTTAGTCAGGAGGAGATCATACAGAGTGGAATCACCAGCGTTAGGAGCGACTAGGGAGCGAGACTGAAGACAGAAGATCATTTATGGCAAGACGAAACAGAAAATATCTACAGTGTAGGTGACAAGAGAGAATCCTACGGCACGCCATTAACGACGGAGATAAGAAGAGAGTGACGTCGCTCCGTGGAATGACACACACACATAGAGCATCACGTCCTGTGTCCTCGCCTTAGGGTTACCGTGGCATAGACGGGGTTACGTATATAGGAAACGCGAGAGCGACATCTGTGGTAACTGTGGTCGTAGAAAGGGTGCTGCGTCGACAAGGGGGAGACAGTCCGGGAAGGGATACGCTCTAGGTATATATGATGAAGGAATGGTGAACACTGGCATTTCAACCGTCCCATATCGACGACTTACGATAGCGACTTATGAAGGGACGGACGCTGAGCATGGAACAGATCTGGCGCCTTGAGTCCGGTTTAGTAAGCCTCCGTAACGTACGATGCTCCTTGTAACTTCGGCAGCACCGGTTGTGAAAAAGCGGTAATACAGAAGGTCTAATTGAGCAGAAGTGGTAACAAGTCGGAATCTAATTGAGAAGAAGTGATAATAAGGAAGGTGAAACTGAGCACAGGCTGTAATGGGGAGGGTCTAATTGAGCAGAAGTGGTAATATGGAAGGTCTGTTTGAGCATGAGTGGTCATAAGAAGGGCCGAACTGCTCAGGAGTGGTAATACAAAGGGTCCAGTTGAGCAGAAACGGCAGTGAAGCGGTCAGTCTGCACAGAAACAGGGCTCTGGAAGGCTTGACTACCTATAGTCATGTCAAGCTCTGCTTTGGAATGATAACGAGAGTGGAAGAGCTGCGCAGAACAGCTGTAGGAAGGCCCCGGCCAAGAGGAAACAGCAGCAAAATGTCTACCTATGGTGGAACGGTACCATGATGGGTCTAACAGCAAAGGAACAGTGTTATGGCGAGTCTAACAGCAAAGGGACAGCATTAGGGACAGTCTAACAGCATAGAGAATCTAAAAGCGGAGAGACAGTATTAGGGAGATTCTGAGTGGGAACAGTACTAGGGACAGGTTCAGAGCATAGACAGCATTAGAGGAAGTTTAACAGCATAGAGACAGTATTAGCGAGAGTCTAACACCGAAGAGACAGTATAATGGAGAATGCAACAGCGTAGAGATAGAAATAGGGAGAGTCTGACTGCGCAGAATCAGTATTAGGGAGAGGTTTATAGCAGAGAGACAGTATTAGAGAGAGGATAACAGAGTAAAGACAGTATTAGAGAAAGGTTAACAGCGTGGAACAGCACCAGGGAGAGGTTAACAGGGTGGGGACGGCATCAGGGAGAGATTAACAGCGTGGGGAGAGGGACAGGAGACATCCTGCTGCGTAGAAGACGTCTCCCACTGCGTGCTGGGGAAGACACGTGAGCTGGGTCGTAATGTCTTGTACCCTCGGCTTCCCGGGGTCCAGCCACAGCCGACCTGTAGCCTCAGCCAGGGTGGGGAGTCGCAGAGGGGCGAGTGTCAGCCAAGGTGTAATGTGGAAGGGGGAAAGTGTCATACAGGGTGCAGTAGCACCAGTCTGGTCTATAGATGGCAGAGCATACAGACAAAGACGACCAGTGTGGTTCCTGTGTTGAAGCTGGTCGAGGTGGCGCCTCACTCTGTGGGTCAGGCTTACCTCCAGGGACGACCATCAGCCCCTACCCATGTGGACCGATATTCCGCAAATGCACCAGAGGACTCTCTCTCTCTCTCTCTCTCTCTCGCCGTGGAAAAACAATTAAGCCGGTGCGTGTGGTGGCGCCAGGACGCGGGAGTCGAGCGGCTGCTTCTGAAGCGGCGACCGGGGCCACCGAGCCCTTGAGTTGTGCGTAGGGTCGGGGCGAGGCGTCCAGTCCCCGTGGGACGTCAACGGCAGCGCCGCGTCGTATACAAAGGGACGCGTGACGCATCGCTGACGGCCGACCATCCACCCCCTACGAATTGCAGGCGACGCTTCGATAACGACTAACAGAATATGGCGACATAGAACTAGTGGTTCCTGAGAATGAGGACCTCAAGTGTAGCTGTGACCAAATGCCTCCGAGCGCACTCCGGTCGAATGGTTGTCTTCGGGAGGAAGGTTAACAACTAAGAGACAGAGTTAGGGACACTCTACAGCCCAAATCAGCCACCCAACCCAGGACCCACTCTCACGACGAGGTCCCAGGCTGGAGGAGGATTAAGAAAGACCGACATGCTTAGCGATCATTGCAGTGGACGGTGGGACGGATATTTCAACACTGCAACAACCATGTTGATCAAAAGACAGCGCTCAGTGTCCCCTTTTATCCCACAACAAACGATGTCATTATTCCCTTTGGTACCTGTCGTAAGTGAGGGAGGTCGTTATCAATCTTGTCCATATTCGACGTTATCTTCCTCTTATCTATAAAGCTGGGTTCTCCTATACAGGATGCCATCCCGGGGTCAGCGTAATCCCACCAGTGTCATGACTGACCCCTTAAATTCAAAGGTACGATCCCAAACATGAAACATGATCTTGAGTCGTCAGGACTCAGGTCAAAGACTACACCATCTGACCCCCAAGGGTCGTAATCCTGTGCTGAAAGGGTTGTACTGTCCTGCTACGAGACGTTCGGTTTTAGTTTCAATACTCTGTTCCTCGAGAGAGGAACCGGGATCCTAGTGCCGTCACTAGTTACCCCTGTACAATAATACCAGAAGCATCTATGGGAAGTAACGACACACAGGCAAAAGGGCTTCACGTCGACATGTCGCAATGGAGATCAGTTTGTCTCTGTAATGAGGACAGTGATTGTCTGAGAGCAGCTGAAGATTCACCATTATCAATCTTCACTTCCTCCTTCACCAGAATATATCCTGATTTACATTTTATAGAAAAAACACAAAATTTCAAGATACTTTTCCTCCAAAATAATCAGATAACTATTTAGCTTATATCGCCAAAAATATACCTTGATAACTGTAATACTTGACATTATTACGTATGTAAAAACACTCTATCTATATAAACTTTTTCTAAGAAATTGCATTCTGCATCAGTGCAAACGACGCTCTCCCTCTCTCTTAAGACACCATAACTTAGGAAACCAGCTGCCATGGTTTCTGCATCATCGACTTTACACGATGATTATTGTTGGACCCGTTCATAAATATATAGCAGTTTACATCAACAGCAATTTCTTTCGTAGAGAAAATCATGTGACTCTAATCTTGCAACATCAGTGGTCGGGAAGTTACATAATGCACCGCTTTGCTTGGATGTCTGACTCTTTCATAATCTGTTTACGAGACAAGAGATGTCGCAATGCCACCTACTCATACTCATCCACCGACACACTAGCATGTAAGTTGTGTGAATATGACGGCACACTGCATTAGTAGCGCACATACAGCATGTGGTTAGATTTTGTAGTTAGTATGTATACAGCCTACGGCTAGATTTGTTAGTATGTATACAGCCTATAGTTAGATTTGTAATATAAGTTGGCAATATGTATATAGCCCTTTATGATTACATCATCTGACAGCATGTATACAGACTATGATTACATCTGTTGGTATTACGCATAGAGACAATGCTTACTTTTGTCCGTGACTGGAGCCTTCAACAAAGAAAAAAAAATCTTTTGACGTGTTAGACTCAAGTCATAAACACAACCAGCTCTTCTAACTAACATACATACACTCGACCTTGCTCTCGGTTGCTAGTTAGTTAGTTGCTGGATATATCATCATCATTAGCATCATTACTAATTTCATCATCATTATTGCTATTATCATCACTGAGTTGTCATAGCCCGAACATGCAGGAGGATAAGAGGCGTGGATAGGATGGAAAGTATTGGTGTGATGTGGTATACAAGGGGCGACGTGCTGTCATTGGGCTCACCCAGGACATATGAATTGTTAGGGGTAAATCACGGAGAGGTCTTTGGTGTTTGGATGAGGATAGGGAGCTGTGGTGTCGATGCATTAGACTGTATATGACAGCTAAAGAGTGGATGTGAGAAAATGAGGACGTTCTTCTGTTCTTGGTGCTATCCTGCTAAAGCGGGAATCAGAGAGCAAGGATGGAAAACGATGCATTATTATTATTATTATTATTATTATTATTATTATTATTATTACTGTTATCATTATCATAATTTCTAATACTATTAATGTTATTGTTATGATTATCATTGTTATTATTATTATTATTATTATTATAATTATAATTATTATTATTATTACTGTTATCATTATTATTATTATTATTATTATTATCATTATTATTATTATTATTATTATTATTATTATTATTATTACTGCTACTCCTACTACTCCTATTACTTTTAATACTAATACTTACCTCCACAAAATCCTGCAGGTCACAGCGTTATTTATGGTCTTCAGAGCCAGAGATCTGGTGGTGTTTCAAGAACCACCCAGCTGACGGGGGAAATTATGTTGACGCTGAAGGTGGACGCGGATGCAGACGACGCCTTAGGAGGACTGAAAGAAATAATGCTGATAAAGACGTTGACGAAGAGATTGTATATCAGAAGTGGAGGGGATATGAGGAAGGGAGAAGCCAAATTTGGATATGGACGGATGGAGTGGAGAAGATTTTAAGTGCTTGGGGCCTGAACATGCAGGAGAGTGAAAGGCATGTACGGGATAAAGTGAACTGGAGCGATGTGGTGTACATGGGGCGACGTGCTGCCAGTGGACTGAATCAGGGCATGTAAAACGGCTGGGGGAAACCATGGAAAGGTCTAGTTGTGGAGAGAAAGCTGTGGTTTCGTGCATCACACATGACAATTAGAGAATGGATGTGAGGGAATGAGGCTTTTCCTTCGTCTGTTCCTGGCGCTACCTCACTAACGCGGCTAAACCGCGAACATGTATAAAGGAAAAGAGAGAAAGAAGAGGATGATATATCAATTACTCAGGCATGGAACTCAGAGACGCGTTCCATTCCAGCGACAGCCAATCCAAGCACCCACAGACTTACTAAATCGCCACCTCAGTCTGCCAGGCGCTCCCGACAACAGAGACAGATGTTATCAGTTGTGTGCCTGAAACTTAAGCCAGGCGGCGTGCCGCGAGGAATCACTGAGCCAGTGGTCAAACTGCCCAGATCAAAGATTTCGTAACTCGATACGAGTCACGAAACTTGGTCCGTGTTATCAAGATCCTGCAGGGGAGGGGGAGAGCCAGCCAATTTTCAAATGGGGAGGGAAGGGGACAACAGCAGATCTTCATATGGGGAGGGGAAAGGAATAATCATATGGGCGAGGGGATGCAAGCCCTCTTACAGGAGGGGCAAGCGAGGGGCTGGCTGCAGGGTCCTCCTCTAAGACTCGAGACCATCCTCCAGCACGACAGGGGCCAATTTTAGAAAATCTTTGAGACTCTCTTTATTGCTGCTCTTACTAAAGTCCAGTCTGTTGAAGTACAAACTTTTACTGAAGATCTTGAGGCAATTTGTCCTCATGGAAGTCAGTGAAAATGACGATGGACGGTGTGGACGCATCGTCATCCGTCACCTTCACGTATCGCTAGCTTGAATCTGAACTCAAGAAGTCCCCAAAGACTTGTGCCATACGATGAGCACTTTTTTCCTCGTGTGAGAAAGTGAGGGAAGAGAGCCATATTGAGGCCATTTTCACGTAAATAGCCCTGACAGGCTGCTCCCATACAGCAACACTTTCTCCAGGTTTACCAGGCCGGGTTCAGTTCCCAAAGAGGACTTCTTCGAAATGAATCGTTCCAGACCTTCAGCTGGGAGAACGCGTAAGGAGTATACCAAAGACTTTTATACTTTTCCTTCATCAACCTCACACAAGTTCGCCTTTGATCCAGTGGACAGAGTGGTTCTGCGTGCAGTTCTTTGTTAGTCTGGTTGCCTTCAAGAGCTATAAATCTCCAATTTCGAACAGCCCCAAAATAACAGCTAAGAGCAGCGTCCTCAACAAAGGAACTCCTCTCAAATCTGGGTCAGCCACCATCCCCTCGCCTCCATGTCTTGTGGCATTCTTCACACTGGAGCCGCTCATGGCCTGAAGAGTTTGGCGTGGGCACAAGACACACAATGAACTGGAAACTTTTCGTTCTGAGAGCAAAGAGTGTGAAAGAAAAAATAATTTGAAAGGACCTTCACGTTATACTGACGTACAGTACAGAGGCAACTTGTGTCACTGCAGCTCACTCTGTACACGATACAGAACTATATCGAAGTCTGTGCACACTTTGGCACAGACACGTAAATCTCGGAAAACGAGGCTGTTCCGTATTATTTCCTCCCATCGTTACCTAAAACCTGCCTACCCTCATCAACGATCCCACTTTCGGTACATGAACGTAGCTTCGAAGTCACTTCTCAGAGGACCGCAGACGTCGATAAGGCGTTCCGAGCATCGTTATCAAGAGCACTTCTGCGTGAGGTCGTCTGTGGGCTCGTGTCTCTCACGCAGGAGGAGGGGAGAGGGGGGGGGGAGGGAGGACAGTGGCGACGGCCGAGCTGCTAGTGTAGAGGACAGTTGTTATCGCAACATTGTGATAAAAAGATGGTTAAGGAAAGCGATCCAAACTACCTCAGCCTCGGTGCTCCACCGTCAGCCAATCAGGCACAATGGAAGCTGGACAGCGCCTGCAGAACCAGAGGCTCAGCAGGAATCTCATATGGACGCATCATCCCAAAATTCATCATGATTTGCATCTCATTAAAATTTCCAGACTCATCACCATCCCCTTACTCATCATTATTTCTCAGACTCATCATTATCTTCAGGCTTATCACCATACTCAGACACCATCAAAAGATTCATCTGCACCATCAGACTCATCACCATACTCAGACACAACACCATCCACAGACTCATCACGATCCACCAGATTCATCATCATCATCAGGCACAACGTCACTATCAAACTCATCACCATCCCCAGACTCGTCACCGTCAGGAGACTCATCAGCTGGAGGGTCGTGCTCGCCAGCAATTGATCAGATAGCAAGTCAGTCAAGGGTTTGCTGACTGCTTCTTCGTCGTCAGTTTCCGTTTGGGGCGAAGTGTCAGCATATCCCAGTGATGCAGCCGTCAGCATTGCTTCAGATATCAGCTCGTGCGTCAGCATCCACAGTTGTACCAACATCCACCATGCGGTGTACGAAGGGAAGCAGAGACTAATAAAGTAATCTATTGATCACGATGTCGATATAACTTTAACGACGGAGACTAAAAATGTAATCTATTGATCGCACTGTCTGTATAAATTTAAGAACAGAGACTGATAATGTAATTACGTGATCACTTTGTCCGTATAACTTGAGTACAGAGACTAAAAATATAATCAGATGATCAAATTAATTGCATAACTTTAGGAACAGAGATTGATAATCTAATTAAGTGATCGCACTGGACATATATCTTTAAGAACAGAGACTAATAGTGTGATTAAGTGATCACATTGTTCGTGTAACTTTAAGAACAGAGACTGGTAAATACCTACGAATACAGCACGAAGAGCGAGATTAGCACTTTCGACATCATGACATGTTAAGATACAGTAAGTTGCAATCTTCCTCTGTGATCCAGTGTTCGAATCTTTCTCGGATATTCCTCTTGGGTCGAGTAGCAGCTTACATGCCACACACACACACACACACACACCCTTCACCAGTCCCCTGGGTCAATAGCTATGCACACCCCCGACCCAGCCGAACACTAGCAACTCAGTCCATCTCAAGAGAACTACCACCTACTCACCATTTTCACTCGCCTCACACTCACCCATTTTCTAAAAGTCCTTACCCCTCAGCTCCCTGGAGTGGCTGTAATGTCTTTGCCCAAGCCACAGCATTTGGGGCTGGTAAATAAACTAACTGGTCAAGCTAACTGCCGTTTAGGCCTTCAGTAAATTTCGAAATGATTACTTCTTTCTTTCATTGCTTGTCATGCGGTATGGTGATTTACTACTATACCTTCTCCTCGCCACTACAGCTCATCTTCATATCACCATCTCATTGAGACATCTCAATATAACTCACCATCAGTGTCCTCTCACCGTACCTGCCTCATTTTTTCACTTGTTTCTTCACATTCATCTCCCTCCTCACGTCCCTCTCATCTGCAGTAATGAGGAGTTATACTCCCGTCTCAATCCCTGACCCCCAGGCAACCACATTGACATGGGCCAGAGGTTCCTCTGGCGTCTTATCTTTCCCCAGGAACACCCTTCTCTCCTACTAGCTCCTGTTCGCCACCTCCGCCTTTTATATAAATCTGTGCACTCAAGTTTATACTGAGCGGTTGCTGTGTGTTGTCCAAGCCATTTGTACTTAAGTGGCCAACGCAAATCAAGGGATGAAATCGACCCACTGGACTCATGAGTCTTGTTTGACGTGGGGTCACGTGTGTTCAGCTTCCCAAAATTTTCAGTCGTCTCATTTTGTTTGTCTTTACGTACTAAGTCAGCCTGATGGTAACGACACCTTCAGCTCTATTTTGTGTCGTGAACGTCTTTTCGGTTTTCCGTGCACCATACACGATACTGAACGCAATAAGATGCACTCTAACGCATGTCTGATAGCTAAAGAGTCTCACGTGGTTATGCAACTTCCTGAAGGTGTGGCTGGCAGCAACCACACACAGAAAGCGCTAGGATTTCCTTACATAAATGCTCCATCTTACCGCAACACGTGCTTTCCTACACAATAGAATAAGATGGTATTACGATAATATTTTACTGAAGTATACAGTCTTTCGTCAGCAAACATATGCATGCACAAAGGAATACAAAAGAATTCAGACGGCTACAGACCACTGGGTCTCTTCCAGACTCTATGTGAGAGTGGATGTCAAAATTTTACTCTCAGGCTGGTGTGGTAAAATTTGGAAGGTAAACAGATAATTCAGAAGAATAACTTGCAAATTGTCAATATGTGACTAAGGAGGCTCAGATACTGTAAGCCGTGGACTAGAAGCGAAATATTATCGTCTGTAACGTAATTATCAATTTGAAATGCACTGGAAGGGAGTTGTACACTCGTAGGGTCCCCATCCTTGAACATCCTCATGCAACTTCATAAATTAATGTATGCTGTCTATATTAACCTAATCCTCTGCCATTCTCTTCCATTCATCCACCAACCATACTATGAAAGTAATTTTTTCTTTACATATTTTCTGTACAAGATTCTTTCTTGATTCTGTGTTAAGTCCTTATGTTTGTTGTATCCCTACATCTCGGTTTATTTTCCGCGTCACTGATCAGTATGCAGGGCTAGGACAATATTTTGACCTTATTAATAACCTAGGTCAGCATCCACTTGACTTATGGGGGTGGGGGAAGCGAGGTTGGTCCAGCCCGTCATCACAGGCCGGATGGCCAGAGTCGCAGTCAGCGGCACGAGGGAGAGGCCCTAATGCCGCCGCCGCCCACGTCGCTTGCTAGCGGCCCGGCTCGGGCTGCCCTATATTTGGCCAGCCCTCAGACGGAGCGTCAACAGGCATAATGACGCATCTTGGCAACGCGTCGCCTCTCTCTCTCTCTGTGTCTAGGCCAACGAGGTTCTTGTTATGCCGGACGGAACGCAGTCTCTTCGTCACGTTCAAGGTTACGTTGGGGGAGACGTCACGTCCAAGGTTACGTGGGGTGGGGGTCGGGAGGGGGGGGGGCGTGCTCCTACGCTCCTATCTTGGTCTCGGGTAACTGGCGGTCTGGTGTAATTAGTAATCAAGTTCATCAGTGCCGAGAAATAAAAATCTCAATCTGTTGGTTCTCCTTCCCTTTAACGTGGAGCTCACACGATCTCCAGTGTGTGTGTGTGTGTGTGTGTGTAATTAGCTATTTGGTCTGCAAAGAGAGGGAGCTTTACACCCGTGTGTGTTTACTACTTGTGTGTTCGGGGGGGGGGATGAGTTTTACACTTGTGTTGCCCCGTCTCTTAACTTTGTGTATATGTATAATGTCTTATACACACACACCCTAGCCAACGCCAGGTACACTCAATTTTCGACCAGCCCTGAGGGAAGGATGAGCACCTGGATTGTGTGGGGAGCGACTTTATCTAATTGGCTACCGACATGCTTGAGGGAATCTGGCACCCAAAGAGCCACTTCCTCATATAACCTTGCATTTCTGTGGCACAGTTTTGATATTTCCAGTGATTCCAAAAATTTCAATGTTTCCATAATTTACATCCTATGGTCCATGACGGAGATGCGCCTCTCTCTTGCTGAAGAGGTCTTTCCACACGTCTGCCTTGATATTTCTCTCTCCCGAACCTCCAGCTGTGTCCTCTCGCATCTTCACTGCCTCTGAACTTCAAAGACTTTGTTAGGATTGTCTTCACTTGCTTACCATCCAGAGGTCTGGGCTTGACGCCGTGCAGGACATGCCAGAGGAACATCACGAGTGCCATTAGATCTTATTTGGCTTTCGTCTTCTGGTTCAAACTGCAAAAAGGTAGGACTCTGAATATACCAGACCTCAATCACAGGGACGACCCGAGTCACACGGTTGCCTACATCAAGAAGAGTTACTTTCCAGCGAGGCGTTGGGAACTCTCTAACTCCCTGGAACGCCCAGGAGAGAGAGAGAGAGAGTTACCACAGATGACCCGCGTTACTCATCATATGACCCCTCAGAGGCAGTTCGTCTCCGTCATCCAATGCAAGAGTTAACAAGCTGTAATCAACGAGCTAACAAGCCGTAACCATCCAGGAAGCCCATAACTCTGTGTCTTCTAAAGTGACAAAAGACTCATTACCGTCGTTAATCTCGACAGACTGATGACTGTGCGCTAAAATATTCTATTTGTTCTCAACGCCGTATTACCCACAAGCATTTATGAATGACGGGCTTTCTCAATCACGTACCCTGGACAATGGCTTGGAAAAGCTCTGCAATTCCGTCATTGCGTGGTGTTCTTGCTCCGTGAGTGTCAAGCAGCCAGTGTAAGATGGTGAGTAATTGCATGGCGTTATTGCTCTGTGAATGTAAGGCATTCATTTAAGATAGTTGTAGAATGATGAATACGTTCAAATTTTCATTGATTGTCTATTTATTGTCACAGGACTTCCATCCAGGAGGTCCTGCAGTTCCAGGACTGCGCTACTTCCAGTTGCTGGGCAACTGCTGACTCCTTTGGAGTGCGAAGTTCTTTAACGGGACTGAACTCCTGTACGCCTCGCCAAAAGTTGCTTTTCACTCGCTGTGTAATGTCAAGCAGGCGGAGTCCGGTAACTCCCATGTACAGTATATATGAGTCAGAGAAATAGTATTCGATTTTGAAGTGTTTGACACATATACTAACTGGTACTTCCACTAGTGTTAAGGATTTAACACTAGAGTTATGAAGAATCGAACTCTAGAGTTTTTGAAGGATTTAACGTTAGAGTAATGAAAGATTCAACAATAGAGTTATGAAGGATTTAACTATAGTTATGATGGACTTAATGCTAGAATTTTGTAGGATTTGACACTAGAGTTATAAAGGACTTAACACCAGAATGATTAAAAATTATAAAGGGCTTAGCACTAGAGTTATGAAGTGTTATGAAGGGCTAACTCTAGAGTTATGAAGGATTTGATTCTAGAATTATGAAGGATTTAACAATAGAGTTGTGAAGGATTTAACAATAGAGTTAGTTATGAAAGATTTAACAACAGAGTTGTGAAGGATTTAACACCAGAGTTACAATGGGTGTAACACTAGAATTATGAAAGATTTATAATCGGTGGATTAAGTCACTAGTTAGTTATGCTTCTCCAGTTTTGGATACAGTTATGAAATTTAAAGCAAAAGCCAAAAAAGTAATTTGGAATTATGCCTTTCTGATGATTCTTAAAGCGCGTAGGTCAAGTAATTGTGATGATTGTGATATGTGGGAGGCGACGTGCTACCACTGGGCTGAACCGGGGCATGTGAAGCGGTCAATGTTACCTATGGAACAGTCTGAGGAGCTTGGCTTCTGAAGACAGACGACTTTGATTGAGACACAGTTATCCATGACAGCTAGAGAGACGATGCAAGCAAAGAGACTGCTGTTTTGTTCAGCCTTTAACACAAGCACGCCAAAGCAGAAAGAGGCATTTGGGTATGAATATAAAGTTATAACAGCCTTAATGTCATTCCTGGCTTGATCTAACTACCTCCAGGTTAAGAATGGCAAACAGCTCTACACAGCTTGGGGTACATGTGTGTTGTGAACATCAATAATGGCGTCAGTCCTCGAAAGACGCTGCAGTGTCGTATGTTTTAACAGCTCGTCAGGGAGACGCGTCTCTATTGATTCCCTTTGACTCACCACGCGAGCAGGGAAGATCTAACGTGTTGCCAGTTGTGAGCCTTTACTTCATCAACTTTCCCATGAAAAGTTTCCTTCAGGTACATTAGTCCTGCAACGTATTTCTTTCTACCTGTTTCCCGTCCGGCGTGTTGTCGAGGGAAGTGGAGGGAGGAGTGAAGGAGAGTCTATACGTTGCAATCTTTTTCTCCTACTGCTTTTAACGGGACTGCACCCTGTTTTTCAGCATTGTTGAGGCCAGACCACCTCAATTGGCCCCTGTGGGTCTGTGTAGTCTGTGTGGTCTGCGTAACTCTGTGTAATTCAATAGGCCATTCCAACCCATGACGGACGATGTAACTTCCAACCGATCCCACCAGCGCCATGAGCGTCATCATTCCACCCCTGGCTTCGCCAAGCGTCGGTAGAGTGATCCATCCCGAGTGGAGCTCTACGCAAGCTTCCATACGAGTCCCACAGACACATGAAACGTGCGATACAGAGAGACGTATGAAGAGAATACAGTAATGTCGCTGTGCTTGTCCAGCGGCGGCTGTGCCACGCGGGGCCGACCAAATCTTTCCTCGTTTTTGTCATCCGTGGCGTCTCTGCTGGCACTGCCTGTTCCACCAACCTGTTTCTGTCCTCGTGGTTTGTTCATCAACTTGATGAACCACCAGACCAGATCTGAACATACGTGTGTCTATACAGACATGTGTATGTATAGACATGTGTAAGTTACGAAACACGGGAGTTTTATTTTGTCTATGAATACTTCAACAAACAGACTTTTATGTAAAAATGTATATGTAAAAATGCTTATGTAAATATCTAAATATCAATGGATAAAGGAATATAAAAACATGTACCTATAAGCAGTATGCACACACACACACACACACACACACACACAGAACATTCATACTTACATACATACTTACCTCCATATAAACATACGTATGTACATACATATATACACACTTTCATACACAAATACACACTGGAATGGTGTGAAAACAATACTGCTGATAAAACACACACACACACACACACACACACAAGAACGGCTTTGTGAAGCTCATGTTTTTTACGTACAGTAAATTTAGCGTGTGTGTCTTGGGGGAAGGGGACATAATGGCACCCTGTCACCCACACCACCACACCCACCCTGCCACCCACACCACCACAACCACGCTGCCACCCACATCACCACACCCACTCTGCCGCGACACACCACCACAACCACGATCCCGCCCACACCACCACACCCATTCTGCTGCCCACACCACCACACCCACTTTGCCACCCACACCACCACACCCACTCTGCCGCCCACACCACCACACTCACTCTGCCACCCACACCATCACAACCATACTGCCACCCACATCACCAAATCCACTCTGCCACCCATACCACCACACCCACTCTGCCGCCCACACCACCACACCCACTCTGCCATCCACACCACCACAACCACACTGCCACCCACACCACCACACCCACTCTGCCACCCACACCACCACAACCACGCTGCCGCCCGTACCACCACACCCCCACCAGCACTTAGCCACCATCGTTACAAGCGCCAGTAATAAGACTGCAGCCCTGGGAGTTCCTTGAATAATTCTAGATTCGCTTACACAGCGGAATTTCCTGACGGTATATATTAGTGTATGTGTGTGTGTGGGTGTGGGTGTTTGCTGATATGAGTAGGTATATGATCGTGTTTACGTTTCTGTGTAGGTTAGTGTATTAATAATGATAACAGTAATCATGACGTTATCATTGATGATAATAATGATGATAATAGTCATGACAATAATAATAATAATAATAATAATAATAATAATAATAATAATAATAATAATAATAATAAGTAATGTAAGGGTAAGAGAGATGTGTGGTAATAAAAAAGAGTGTGGTTGAGGGAGCAGAATAGGGTGTGTTGAAATGGTTTGGACATATGGAACGCATGAGTGAGGAAAGGCTGACAAAGAAGATATATGTTTCAGAGGTGGAGGGAACAAGAGGGAGTGGGAGAACAAATTGGAGGTGGAAGGATGGAGTGAAAGGGATTTTGAGCGAGCGGGGCCTGAACATGCAGGAGGGTGAAAGGTGTGCCCGGAATAGAGTGAAATGGAACGATGTGGTATACCGGGGTCG
>JAYMFT010049321.1:0-15305 GCA_038088735.1 Panulirus argus
TCTCCTTTCACACACTTTTCCAAACTCAGTCACCAACTTTTGCAGTTTCTCACTCGAATCAGCCAACAGTGCTGTATTATCCACGAACAGCAACTGGCTCACTTCCCAGGTCCTCTCATCTCCAGCAGGCTGCATACTCGCCCCTCTCTCCAAAACTCTTGCATTTACCTCCCTAACCACCCCATCCATTTACAAATTAAACAACCATGGCGACACCACACACCTCCTACCGCAGACCAACCTTCACTTCGAACTATTCACTTTTCTTTTATCCAGCTCGTACACATGCTTTACACCCTTCATAAAAACTTCTCACTGCTTCTAGCAGCTTACCTCCCGCACCGTATATTTCTAATATTTTCCACGAGGCATCTATCAACCCTATCATATGCTTTCACCAGATCCATAAATGCTACATACAAATCCACCTGTTTCTCTAAGTATTTTTAAAACACTTTTTTTTCGAGCAAACACCTGATCCACACATTCTCTACCACTTCTGCAACCACACTGCTTCTCTCCAATCTCTTGCTCTGTACATTCCTTCATCCCCTCAATCAATATCCTTCCAGGTACTATCATCAACAAACTTATACCTCTGAAGTGTGCACACTTACCTTTGTCTCCCTTTGTCTTTATACAGTGGCATTAAATTAGCTGCTACTTGCTGATGACACGGCTCTGGTGGCAGATGTGGGGGAGAGACTGCAGAAGCTGGTGTCTTAGATAACCGAGAATGGATATGGCAGCAGATGGAACCATGGGAGCTGACATAAGCCATAAGGTGGTTGGGTGGGTTGGGGTGGGGGGTAATTACTGGGAGCAATGAGAAGTGTCTGGAAAGAGAGGTCACAGTTTGCGAGGGCAAAGATGGGATGTCTATTGGTATAGTTGTCCCAACGGGGTTGTACGAATGCGAGACAGCCACACAGCGGTAAGCGGACGGCGTAACCTCTTGACCACCGATGGGCTTAGAACCTATCACTCTGGAACTGATATGTACAGCTGCGGGAGGAGCCCGCCCAGCTCACCGAGGGTCTGTAGGGTAAGACAGGCCGCCCACACTCTGATTCCGAAGACGCCGCATCTTGGTATTGTCTACATACCATTGATTCACAAGTGAACATTAAATGTTCTGATATATAGACGTTACCGCCCTCTCCACCATATCACAGGCCTTACTAGAAGAGGTGAAGAAAAGAGCATGCAAGATCATCCTCCATCCTTCTTACATACTTATCAAGAGGCGTCAACACGCTGATCCTCCCGACTCTCTCCCAATACTCCCTGGACCTCATCCGACAGTTAAGAAAAAAAGGAACTGCGCCCTGTCGCCACCATTACTTCCTGCCACCTGGGATCCCTCGTCCCTAAGTTGCAGTTCGGATTGAAAACCGTATCGAACCCATACGTACCCTAACGCACCGCCATGGGTACAACCTCATTCCAGTCACAATGAAATTGTAAGAAATGAAGAATGAACATCAAACTGTATATCAATTTCAGTCTATGTCTAAAGTGTCTGTTATCAACCTCGTATTTATAAGCACCCTGCTTGTTGCTGTATTAGAAAGAGTCCTTGGGGTTGTAATAATGATGATAATAACAATAATCATTAATAATTATTAGGTATTTTTTAATCAATGATGATAATGATAATGATAATAATAATACTACTACAAATGATGATGATTATCATTCTTATCATAATTATCATGATCTCTGCATACTTTCAGACTTTGGCTACAGTTGATTTAATGAACCATTAGTTATCATTATTACTCTAACACACATACAGTGTAAATGAGAAACTCAACTGCAAATTTCCCTGCAAGGCAGGGTATGTATGAACAGCTAGATAAAAAATTTCTGTATAAACGTAACATAATTCTGCGGATGACAGGATGCAAGAAGACTTCTCAGGAAAGTAGACCGTTTCAAGGACCATGGCCCAGATGGCCTCTCGTCCACTGTGCTCCTTAAGTCTGCAGAAAGTTTAAGCAAGCCATAAGAGGTGTTGTGAACCCTCTGTACCGATGGGGTGGCAGATAGCAAATGTCGTGCCTGTCCCTAAGACGGAGGGTTGGGACAGCTGCTGTGTGCTATAGACTTGTCTCAAAAGCATCGCATGAAACTACTGGAACAATATAAATCAGTAAACATTTGGACGACAAGTTTGTGGCATCAAAAACTGTTTACGTAAGAGGCAACATGAGTACATACTGATCAGGTCATTTGTTATTAATCTCGAAGACTTTTACGACAGGATGGGCATCGTCTTGGGAGATAGGAATGGGAAGGCAACCTTCGTCTTCCTGACCTATCACAAGACATTTGATACTGTCCCCTGCAGGAAATCGATGAAATTTACAGGAATTCAATATCTGACACCAATGATTTATAACTTCCTTGGTATTCGCGGTTCACCAGTGAAGTCAAGTCACTGGCATCATAAACTTCTCAAGGGGACGTAACCAGCCATGACCAAGCCTCGCCACAACTGCTCTAGAAGGCAAAAGAAGTGGCAACTTGCGCCCTCGTCCATGAATGTAAGAATCACAGTCCTATAAAAGAAGCTATATTTTCTGGGTTAGTGAGGAGTGTACATGAAGTTCCTACATATAAAGGCCCTGCCTTGTCATCAACCAACTTTCTTATTCTCAGTCAGATGCTTGAGAGAACACTGTTGCTAACTTACGTAGTAATTTGAAGCCATCCAGCTTCCCTTTCGAATGCCATTATTGGTTAAGGGAAAGAAAAGATCCGGCCACACTGCACTACACAGCTTGACTGACTACATCCATAAAATCCCACATAACTGAAAATTCGTTCTTGCTATATTCCTGAATCTCTAAAAAGTATTTGATACTTTTTATTTTGACGTTTCTTTCTGGTTTTAATATTTGGGATTTGTAGGACACCAGAGGTTGACAACTACCCTAAAAACAAGAAACAATTCAATTGTCAGCAATATTTCCGTAAATGTCATGGCCGCTACTGCTTAAGGAGTACCTCAGGATATACATCTCGCGGTTTTCCTCATACATATGAATGACACTACCAATAAGCGTCGAAAACTTACCTCTTCAATGACCTAATGTAAACAGATGCTTTAAATCTGATGATAAAGATTCCATTTCTCGACAGACACGAGCGTGTTGCTGATATTAAATACTTCGACTTACAAGTCTGCCCGGTAGAATATGGGTAAAAAGCGTGCGAGAAAATGTCTGGTATTCATTTCCTGACTGACCAAATGAGTCATTTTTTACATCACATGTTGGTATATTCACACCTGATTAACTGCATTGCAGTCAGAGGTATTGACAGGGCATCATTTAACGCTCTAAGAGACAGGACATTTTCCCCAGCGTCCCCTTTTGCCTTCCCCACACGAAAAGGAAATGACTGCACATTTGCCGCAGTGGACGATAAGAAACAGAGCTCCTTTTGCAAAAATTGTCTAGCCATTTTCACTTTTTTGCCCTGACACTGTATGTATCATTCCTTAAGAAATGCCGTGGTTGTTGACCTCCCCACATCCTGTCTCTGTGACTCGATTACACTTCGCCTTCGAGAATTACTTTACGATACCCACAGAAGCTGTCCGCACAAAAAGAATTCAAGATAGTGAAGATAGAATCGTGATCCTGGGGGGGTTGCTGGCTCTTGTTGTGGTTATGAAACGTGACGGTCATCGAGACGAAGGTATGTCAAGACTCAGGGCATCATTACCCTGTCCTTCCTGTCTCGTTCCAGCCAGCCAGAGCATGACCAACCCTAAGCCGCTCTGGCACCGTCCGTCTCGGCTGTCACACCTTGCATGGCCAGGCCAACTGGTTGGTGTGTAGGTGTCCTTGGCTGGTATGGTGACTGTTCCCTGAGATGCTTGGATCTCTAATTCCATTCTCGGCCGCTCTTGAAGAGTGGAGTACGAGTGCCTCTACATTTAAAGCTTCGTCTCGAAATACACCCCGCCATTATTCACAGGATAGAGACACACCCGCTTGATGTGTTCCACTCCAAGCAGCCATGAGTACTCCCACCCCATCTCCTCTGGGCTGGAGAAAAACAAACGAGTTGAAATCCTAATTTCTGCATTGAAAGAAAAAATGAAAATAAAACATACTGCAGCCTATACGCTATGGACACAAACTCTGACAAACCAACCATGTCTTAAGACTCCTGGTGACCCATTTTACACGTGCATACTACTACAGATGTAAAACATACCTGAAAAACTAGAGAACAATTAAAAAATGAGCTAAAGATCAACTAACTATATATGGCTGGTCCCAGTTGATGGTGGAGGAGGAGGGGGGGGAGACGTATTCATGCATTAATTCTCCGGACATCCAACACACTGCATCAAGGTCACTGTTAGGATTGTACACTTTCAGCTTTTTACGTTACTCTCTCCAACATATGATATACGATAAACGAAGCCAAACCGGTAATGGTAGAGCAAATGCCTGTTGCCTAAGAAAGTGGCACATGAGAAACTCAAAGAGAATTATAACCAACATGAAGGAGTAAACTGTGTAAATATGTGCAAAAAACTTAAAACATATACGTCTCATACATGAAGCGAACATTGCTGAAAAGAGCATAGTCACCCTAAAGAGTTCAATGGTTATGTTAGAAGCAAGATAGCCAATTCCCCTTCCAAAAGTCCAGTGATAACTGAAAACGTTGATATGGCTCTTAGAAAACGTGGCAAAGATTTTAATGTTTTCTCATTAATTTTCGCATCTGAAGACGCATGTCATTCCTGAACCCAGTTCCATTGCTCAGAGAGAAAAATGTTATACAGTACAATGACATAAAAATTCAATATATACTAACAGCAGTAAATGGAATAAAAGTAAATAAAACGGCAAACCAGATAAGTTGCATCCGAAAGAAAACGAGAGGTTATAAATGAGACAGTTTAGACCTTGAGCGTCCCAGATGACAAGAGGCTTGCCAGTGTAACAACGATATTCCAAAGATATCATAAAATCCTGCTTGAAAATATCGTCTTATTAGTTTAACGTCCGTAGACGGAAAACTTGTGGTAACAATGAACTGTGAATCATGCGGAGGATCACCACATGATAAAATGATTATCAGCATGATTTTCGACGAAATCGTTCACGTAGACAAGTCTACTTGATTTTTTTAACGATTAATTAAGCGTTTAATGTAGTAATTTATATTTTCAAAAGGCTTTCTATAATTCGGCATCAGAGGTTACATGCAAAAGTTCTGTCACATGGGGCTGTATCTAGATAAATAAGAAACTGGTTGATTGGCCGGAGAAGAATAGTAGAGATTTATGTGCTTAATGGTCAAGCCTAAAGATAAGGTATGTCACAGGGATCGGTCATAGGACCGGTTCTCTTTCTCAAATATAAAGAATTATATTGATGATAAACCGAGCTCTAGAATATCGAAAGTCGCAGATGATGCTATACTTAGAAATAAATCTGCAACAGAAATTGAACGACTGCATCTTCAGACTGACGTAGCTGTCTACACTGATGGACTTGGTACACAAGTTGGCAAATGAATCTTCATATCGCTAAAGAAAAAAGTTTCACATACCAGTCGTAAAAATGCAAAGACAAGCTACAATATGAATCCTGTTAAACTGCAAAAGGTAAATGAAGAAAATTATTTAGATCGGGGTGACCTAAAGCCAAATAAGCAGTAAAGACAGTAAGAGCAAACAGAATTCTTGCATTCATGGGCAGAGCTTTCGATTTTGGTGGTAAATGTTCCGTTAATTCTACTGTTGCAAAAAACTTTGCCCATGTTTGTATTACGGCTTCTATTTAACTTCACACCGTTATTTCGTGTCACTTTGTCATACATTTCATCAGAATTTGAGCATTTGTATAGAGGAAACAATTTTAGATCTTCGAATTCTTTTCCATAAGGTTTACTTCTGAGCGACAGAATTGGTTCTGCTGTTCTTTGTATGCATCCTTATTTTTCCTTCGTCTTATACAAACTTTGATAACCATAAGTGAATAGTTTATTCTAAATGTGGACCAGACAAAGCTTCGTAAAGAGTACTTATTATGTCATTTTTTATGGTTCATCTCTCCAGCTATGTAACCCAACATTTATATCACACTGCAGTTGCGTATTGTTCTGCGTATTTTAGGGTATTAATGGTTACTTCTAATGATGAGTATCGCATTAATCTTTGGAGTCAACAATCCTCCTTTGTTTGATCTTTATATCCTAACTTCGTGTTGATATAGATAAGATAAAGTACGGGAGTTGGGAGTGAGCCTTATAGTACTATGAACTAGGCATGATACTTCTCTCTTCACTACAACTTGTATCATATCTGTAAGCCAGTACGTGGCTCACGTCATTAAGGGGCATGCTTCATTACTTATTCATTCAATGCTTATAATTACCAAAGAACCATTTTCTATGAAAGAGTCCCGGTGTTATCCACGACCTCTTTCTAAAGCCTCCTGCTGCCCAAGGTTGCGCTAATTTCAGTGGCAGGAAAAAGTGGACTACTTTGGGGTGAGAAATTTGTGACGAGACTATACTTCCAATGATACAGCCTCTCCAAAGGTGTCTTTTCAGGTGAGGCGTAAAATCTTGCCGGCGTTCTCGGGGAACATCTATTCCTTATGATTTAATGTTACCCATCAGTCTTTTCTCCGGTACCTTATCAAAAGCTATTCCTGAGAACTTAATACTTTAGAATATTCTTAAATCTCAGTTACTGCATATGCCTAAACGAATCTTTCAAATTCGTTAAACATGATATTTTGTTGCGGAATCCGTGATGATTTTCTGTAATTCATTTACCTTCTTTTTTTCTTACAAATTTCATCCCTGATTATAGTCTCTAACATTTTACGTTAAGCTGGAGTAAGGCAATTAAGTCGACAGTCTGAGGAGTGTTTTCTACCTTCTCTTTCACAAACTGTGTTATCTTCTCAAGCTTCCGCTCATTTGACGCTTTTTGTGTTCAGTGATCGGGAATGCTGTTTGTCGGCTTAACTCATTCAGTGATTTAGAAGAGACGTCGTTACGACCACTTGACTCTTTCTGATTTAGTGTATTTTCACTGAATATTTAAGTTTTAAGTATTAAGTTTCATTATCTTCCGTTGTGTTTGGGACATATTTGAAAAGTTTTGGACAGTGACAACTGAACGGATATGTTGATTAATGATGATGTCATTTCTTATGCTATTGTTTTCCCATGTTGCCATTTATCGTCAGATAATCATTGATATATCTTTTACTCCTCGTATATTCAAACAATCTTATATAGTTCTCTATGTCGTGATAAATTTCTTTACACTCATTTTCTTCATTCAATCAGTTTGTAATCTTATATACAGTCCCTGATCATGTGCATTTTCGCTTACCTTACATTTCCTGTATGTATTTTTCTGACATCAATTTAACCTTATGTAGTTAATCATCCAGCCTGGCAGATCAATTTTAATCACTTCTCTTTTTTATTCCCGTGAACATTACTCTTACATTTGTTCCTATTACAGATCTTTGTGTCCAGATGTCTGACCAAAATGCCACCAGCAAGAGTGAAGCTTGGTTCGTCTTCTGTTTCCCTTCCAATACTGGAACCCATTGCTTGTCACTGCCTTTCCCGCACTGGGATTCTTTGTGATCCTGAACACCTCGACATAATCGCTGCTCTCTGACGTCACTCTATCTTAATCATGCTAGTTTCTTGATGTTTTTGGCCGTTACCTCCGCCTCCTCTCCTCATACTGCCTCACCTCAGCCTTGCTCTTTATAATTTGCCTGTTTTCCCTATCTCTTAAACGAGCTTGTTATATAGTCAACGAAAGAAAGATGAACCAAATTTGCTTTTCATGTCTCAGTAGATACTCCCTTATGAACTTATGTAAGCAGTGAGAGCAGGCCAAGTGACCTGCTTAAGTGACCTCACTGCACAAGAATTCGAACAGTACACACGTAAGTCCGCCATGACCGAGGTCATTGTATAACATACCGGGGGGAGTGAGGGAGTGGAGGGGGGGGGGTTAGGAGGAGTGTACTAACAACCACTGGAGCAGGAGGAGGGGTGATGGGGATGGGGTTACTACCTTTAAATTTCAAAGTGGATCTAATGATGAGAAAGTAAAACCAGTTCCTCCAAGAAGGTGCTGTTGACTTTTACATCACATCCAGCGACCCAGCCAAGGGAGGAGACTCAGGGAAGACGACAACACTCGGTTGGCGGTGGCGAACGCGTTGACCGGGTAACGTGAGGGGTCAGGAACCGTTGCTGGAGCCGCGATAATTAGATCACTTGACGACGGGAATGTGAGGTAACGGCTGGAGTCCTGACATACAAGGAAACTGGTAAGCAACATAAGAAGAAATGACACACACACCTTTTGCGATTAATTATGTAATTCCTCGACTGTGTATTTTCAGCCGAATGGCTGCTTGAATTCAATGAACCTTTTTTTTTCATTCAATTATTAACTTTATTACACAATGTAGTGGTTAGAACTACTGACCACGAGTTAGCAAGAGGGCCAGCCCAGGGTTTCGGGCCCTCTTGGGTTCAAATCCTGGGCACGGCAGTCGGCCCACAGCTCAACGTAGCCGATAATCATCCCCTTGGGACTGGTCGATAAATGGGTACCTGACTTAAGTCTGTGTGTGCATGTGTGTGTGTGTGTATAAATACGTGGAAAGACATGGTACATATATTCATAGGTTATGAACGGGGCAACACGAGTGTACAACTCTCACATCATAACACGCAAACAGTAACCACAGGTGGCAATCACATACGTGCCCGTGTGGCCTACGATAGTGCTGGTCACCAAATGTCGTGCCAGAGCAGAGGAGTCAACAGTGTGGCCTCCCAATCAAACGGGTTTTGGTCTTGTCTCGCATTATCATATATATATGCGCGCATGTGTGTGTGTGTGTGTGTGTGTGTGTGTGTGTGTGTGTGTGCGTGTGTGTGTGTCCCTCATCGAGTCCCCAACACACTCCCGGCATCTGTACGTCACACCCTCGCTACAGGATGGTTCACATTTTACCGGTATGTGTATCATACACAGAAGTCGCTCGCCCTCAGGAAGCCTTAATGCCACAAGCAACAGAAAATACGCTTCTGCCATCTTGGGTCGTCATACAATTCTAATTACTTGGGATGCGTCCCACATGGGGACTTCTGATGAATGCTACAAACCTCTACCAAATGGAATCCAGATCGGCAAGAGGATTTCGCTCTTGATTACATCATCAACAACACAGGACTTAGGATACATCTTTCCTTTTTCTCTGAGATATTAACGTATTCATTTACTATGAGTGACGACTGATAGATAAACTCAGGTGTAGATCATTCTCTTGCATAGATTATACCCAAGCAGTCACAGAGGTATCCATTACCCCTTGTCACTGTGAAACATGTTATGGGCAGGCAAAACACCACTTGCAGTGGCCTCACGAAGGACACAGCCAATGGCTAAACTCACTGGAAATACTACTCCACTGCTTCGCCTAGCTTGTAGGAAGCCACAAGTCTGCTGTGTACCACATCCTTCGCACATACAGACTTACAAAAATAAGCTACGTTTCGACTACGAGTGTAAAAGAAGGAAGAAGGGCGGGCAAGAGCGGACCCAGCAAATCCGAGGAAGCCAGTCGTGGCAGGGTTCGCATCCCGGCCTTGAGCAAGCTGTGGCCGGCCCGGCTAGGTAGCAACTAGCACGAGACTAGACACCCGCTGATCACACTGTCAGCACCATTATCACGGACGCATGCACACACACACACTCATATGGGCGGGGAGACACGTGGCCACGGGAGTTCCTGAAACACCAGCCGCAAATGCCTGGCCAGACCTGTCACCTCCCGTTACATCCCCCGTTTGTTGTAACTTACGGATCTCCTAGTGAGGAATACATCCCAGTAAGGTATGGCTGGCTGCTGGTCATGTATGTCTGCAGGTGAGGCCAGAAGCTGGTGGGTGTGTCTCCTGCTGCTGATGTGAGCGATGAGAAAAACTAGAGGCCTTTATGCCTGAGCTGACATTAGTATTTTCCATGAACTTAAACTTTTAAACAAATACAGAAAAAAAATAAGAGTAACGAAGTAAACAGTTTTTTCCTTCGAGAATGTAACCGCGTAAGGATAAAATTAGTCAGTATTTGAATTACTACAGTAAATGTAAATCCCGAAATAATAAAAATTAGAGTCACAGAGCACTGCTTCCTCGTTACTTAATTACCACCAGCGGTTCATAAGAGGACAAGTTACGCGGGTAGTGGCTACAGGTAGAGCTGGGACGAAGGCGGGCACGAGTACGGTGTAGGAGCAAGATGTTTCTCGCTTCACTGGCCAAGAAATTCATTAATCAAAGAAGTGGAATTATTTTCGGTAAATTGATCTTTGTAACATGAAACCATTTAGCATTAGCAATATGATTATATATATATATATATATATATATATATATATATATATATATATATATATCCATTTGCTTTATGATTTCCTTTTCCAGTATCTGGCAGACCACACTTGTCAGGGGCACCGGTCTGTACTACAGCGCCTTTTCCCGGTCTCCTGTCTTATAGGAAGGCATGTTGTTTGCCCTCTTCCACTCCCTGTCACTCTAGCTTTCTACAGCAACTTATGGAGCAATTTCATCAGGACCTTTTGTGGTCACTGATGCTGAGACTATAGCGTCTTCCAATGTCAAATATCTTTCGAACTTGTCACTCTCTCCCCACGCCTGTCTTTACATCATCCTTTACAGTTCTTGCCTCTGAATTCCTTAGTCTGATTATCTTGTCTTTAACTGATAATTTACTCCTATTATCTTTATGGAGATGTTTAGATACTTTCCTGCCATTAACATGACTCTCTTTTTAATTCTTCTTTATACTTCCTTTCTTGCCATGCAATATCAGTTCCTTGTTCTCTGTACCTTTCAAATGCTGGTTGTCATCTATATCCTCGTCACAGCAGATCCCGAGGCTTCTTCGCTATTTGACATCTTTTATTGAACGACAGCTTCCTTTTTCTATACGTTTCTTCATTACATATGAGGCTAAAGGTGCCCAAGTGCCTACTCCTTCCTTGTAAATTTCACAGAACCTTCCACAATAATACCCTGGTTCCCGGCTACTGAACTCCATTTTCCAGTACATGTCACCAATGTCCATTGCTATATCTCTTCTTTGAATCAGATTTCATCGCTACTCTTTTTCCGTCTTCATTACCATATAATCAAGTCTATCCTACGTCATCTTTTTACCGGTTGGTTTGCCATATATGATATTTACAACATCAGTGCCAGAATGTGTGAAGATAAGACGAAGCAGCGATGGCGTATCTATTCCTAAGTGCTCTCTGACGTGCTGGCAAAGGAACTTTTTTCTTTTTTGCATACACTGTAAGAATTTCCATCTCAACGATTCTCTCCCTAAAACAGTCTCTTTATAATCAAATTCATCTTTAACATTGCTTTGCCACTTCTGAGAACCGAGTCTTACTGCTGAACGTACCACCCTGACTGTTCCCTTACTGTTATAACTGTATATTTGCTATGGCTCATCAAACTCCTCACTTTTCACTTCTTTCCCACAGATACTCCTCCCGTCATGTATTATCTGAATGAGCCATCTGCCAGCATTTCCTGAAACGCGAGGCTGCCTCTTATCAAGAAAGCCAATCCTCTTCCTCCTTTGTCTTCCCTTTCGCCTCCTTGCTATCACGTGTCTATCCGGACTGAACAGGTGAAATCTTATCTCTTTAGTTACCTCTTTATTAGCTTTGTTTCCATATCTCCAGCTATATCAGGCGCATCTTTCCTAAATCGATCCTTGAATTCCAGCTCTACTGTTCACCACGAGTCCATTTGTGTTCGTATACGTTCCTTTCTGTCTGACATTGCCGCCACTGATTTTGATTGACCCGGCAAATTTACTGTGCACCCCATACTCATTCTGTGAGCGGTAGCGCAAAGGGATTACAGGGGTCACAAAGGGTCCTAGTCAGACCCCATTAGGGTTGATATTAGATGCATTACATAGTTATATAGTTTCATATGGTAAGTTTTACCTACTAGATGCAAAAAGTGGATATAACCTTAAAATTGCAGGTATCTTGTTATTAACAATAAGGTGTTGTGACATTTCTCGTAGGGTTTGTTTAGATCTATCCCTGAACGGCTGTTTTTCACATCCTAAGACATAGTGTTCTAGTTTGTGTCCAAATCTTTGACCACAAACTTTACAAAATACATGATTAATATCTCGAGATAGGCCAAAGCGCCAGTAGTACCTATAGCCTAGCCTTAATCTAGCAATTACATCATTATGTAATCTACTGATCTTAACATTCCTGACCTCCCTGCGCTACTGGCCTGGCTGTTCCCCTCTCTGGCCACCTCACGCAGTCTTCCGCATTTTTCCTCCTATTTTCTTTTATCTTTTTTGATTTAATCTCTCTCTTTCCTTAGTATACACCACTGATTTCCACCTTAAGTTTCCTAGTCTGCCTAAATATCTCCTGGTTAGATGATTCCAAATCGAAAGTAGCCATAAATATTCGTCCCCGATTTCCTAACCATATCAATTTTCTCAAAGAAAATGAATCCTCTATAGCCTCCAGCATCCTATTCATCTGTGCATTCCTTCCTTATTCGTCTTTCTCCCTCTGTATGGAACTTAATCTTCCTGTTCAAAAGCCATCAATGATTTATGCCTATCAACCTCCTGCTTTGCCAGTCTTTCTAATTTTGGCGCCATCCATATAAGTCCTAAATTCCTCTGTTGATTCATCGCCTTCAGTGTCTTTGGAAATCTGCACACATACACACTCCAGCCCAAGCCAGGCACTCATTTATCGACCAGCCCCGAGGGATGGAGGAACACCTGGGTTGGGTGTGGGCCGACTTCCACGCCCAGGATTCGAACCCATACAGGTCCGACCTGTGGCTGACTCATAGTCAGTAACGCTAGCCACTAACCACGAAGGCCCGTGTTTGTGGGTGTGTGTGTGTAGACAGACTGGCTGAGAGACATACAATTTCATCACTCATGAGAGAGAGAGAGAGAGAGAGAGAGAGAGAGAGAGAGAGAGAGAGAGAGAGGTGTCTGTTACCACCAGAGATATATCGTTTTTCTCCTTGTCCTTACCCGTGTGGTTATGAATTACTGGCGCACTAGTGAGTGGGATCACAGAGAAAAACCCCCAAGGACTACAACATATCAGGAAATACCAGGAAAGGTAGAGCCCGGTCCAGCTTTACACGTATCTGGGCGGCATTTCCTATAATTTTTGAGATATGAAAAGTTTTTACGTGTGGCTAGTAACAACAACATACATACATCTGTAAACAAAGGATTATCGTAGTGACAAAAGCCAGGCGGTCGACAAAGACAAACGTCTAAGAAAACTGTGCCAAGTTTCACTGTTAACTTTTTGTGTAACTGATCTCGATGAATTCTCCTAAAACTACGTCTCAAGTCATGTGGGAAAGTCCGAATTCCTAAGAGCACTGGATTATCCTTTACATGTAGAACTGGAAATGATAACTGATAATATGGCAAGAGAAAACCGAAGAATAAGAAATTTAAACGAGAGGTGATTTCCGGATGTTGGGTTGTCCTTCGGTGAACCAACAGGTCCGCCTGGCGGCTCCTGAAGACGTCCCTGTACCCTGGCTGCTGTCTCTCCTCCACCCACACACACTGTTATGGTTTACCGCTGCTTCTCCCACCTCCCCTAACCCCGCTCTCTAACCCCCCCACTACCTTCCTCCTTCACTTTTTTTCTTTAATAGGCTGGTTAAACGAAAACAAGAGGTGAGACGGGGAAAGGGGACAACATGAAATGGGAGAGAACATTGGGGTGTCTACAGGTGTATGGTGCAAATTCTTTATGCATTTGGGTAATCTTCTGAGAGAGAGTGCTTTTATTTTGTTCCTTATTTTGGTTTGTGGAAGAGGATCCGCTAAGCTAAGCCGAGCATTGTTCATTGTATACATCGATGGATTATATCGGAGCTTCTGTAAGTGTTTTGAGGCTTCGAGGGAACCAAGGGTCTTCCAGTGTTAGGACCGTTGTCGAGATTTCAGACTTATTCGTAGTTTGTTATCATCGTTGACTTTCAAGTCTCTGACATACGTACTTTCTGGGCTGCCTCTCTCAGCTATGACCCTACTGGTTTAATCTAGAGTCGTTCGTGCTGTTGTACGGTTCTTTTCAACGCAGGAACACTTCTCATTTGTGACGAATGTCGAGCCTTATCATGTATCGTCAGTAATTTCAGAATGCGTGATTTGGAGGAGAGGAACGTTGGAAGAGGCGGGTAGGTTAGGAAAGGTATAATTATGGTTCTGACCAAGTGTAATTTTTGGTCCTGCAGGAGATGCCAGGATCTGGTCAGACTGGTCAAGGGCCGCTTTTCCTTGTGCGGATCTCCTGTTGATATGATCCGTTATACGTAATTACCAAACCTCTCGATGCTTATGCTTGACCCAGGATGTTGCAGCACCCTTGCGCGCTGTCATGTTACCGTCTGTGATCATATACCGTTGGGTTCTATCCGTCCTGGCGCCACTGCAGTAAATTTGTTTGTGTTTGCTTTTATCTTCCAGTCCTTTTGGAACTTGTTTACTCTAGTTGACTGTGACTGTTGTAAGGTAGCAGTTTGCTTAGAGCACTATTTGCCTGGCCCCTTCCTTCCCCTCCCAGCCCTCTCCCTCCTCTTCCCAGGCCTCTCCTAACCTGTCCCAGGCCTGCCTCTCCTGTCCCTCCCCCGGACCCCTCCGTCCTATCCCCAGCCCTTGCTATTCCCTCCCGTTCCTCCCACCATCGGGGCGACCTAGCACCCACCACCATGACCTGACACGACTTTCCCCGCCACCAACGACCGACCATACATGACCTTGCCCTGGACTGCCAGCCTCCCCCCCCCCTCCCCCCACCTGCTACATAAGAAAGCACCACAAGACCTTGTGCGACTCCGCCAGAAGGGTGTTTATGTAATCTTGGGTCACCAGTGGGCACGGCTGGCTGGCTGACCTGGTTTATGGAGAGGCTCAGGTTAGGTCGGTGTTTGTCATGGGTTTATGACCTTGTTTTTCAGCCAGCGTTGTGCTTGGGTACCTGTTACACTCCGCCTCCCCTTGCACCTTCCCTAGCTGGCTATCTTTATATTCTTGTTTATTTCTAGTTACAGGTATATCGTATTTCTCTCTCTCTTTCTATATGATAAAATCGAGAAACAAGTAAATGAATAAAAGACACACACACACACACACACACACACACACACAC
>JAYMFT010049332.1:0-15305 GCA_038088735.1 Panulirus argus
AACCACCTTTCTCTCGCCTATTAAAGGTTCAGGTACCGAGAGAGAGAGAGAGAGAGAGAGAGAGAGAGAGAGAGAGATAGAGATAGAGAGAGAGAGAGAGAGAGATTGGAAAGTGTTTTAGGAAACAGAATGTACACAATTGGAAATGTTGTCGAGGAAGGATTAGGAACGAGATGAGTTTAAAGTAGGGAACTTATCCTTACACAGGAGAGATCTGGAGAGGTGGGAATGACAAAGAAATGATGAGTGGAGGGGTAACTATGGAGGGTAACTATGGAGGGTATCTATGGAGGGTAACTATGGAGGGTAACTATGGAGGGTAACTATGGAGGGTAACTATGGAGGGTAACTATGGAAGGTATCTATGGAGGGTAACTATGGAGGGTAACTATGGAGGGTAACTATGGAGGGTAACTATGGAGGGTAACTATGGAGGGTAACCACAGAGAGTAAAAACAGAAGGTAACGACGGAGGGTAACCATATATGGTAACCATGAAGGGTAACCATAGCAGGCAGCCAAGGAGGGTAACCACTGAGGGTAACCATAGCAGGCAGCCAAGGAGGGTAACCACTGAGGGTAACAAAAATCAATCGAGTCCTTCTGTCATTCTTCTTTCCCTCCTGTAAACTTTCCCTACTTTGACCCTCACTTATTTAGCTTTCGCATCGTTGAACCTCACATATTTAGCTTTCTCTACTTTGAACCTTACATCTTCAGCTTCCTCAAATTTAAACCTCACATCTTAAGTCTGTTTTATCTACTTCGAACTTCAAATCTTTGGCTTTCTCTATTTCTAGCTTCACAACTTTAGCTTCCTCTACTTTGAACCTCATATATATCGCCTTCTCTCCTTTGAACCCCCACATCTTTAGCTTTCCCTACTTTGATCTAGCTTTCTCTACTTTGAGCTTCACATCTTTAGCTTTCTCTTCTTTGAATTTCACATCTTTAGCTTTTCCCGACTGAATTCAACAAGGAACGTACCGTCGTGTTAAATGGGTCGTACTTAACAGAGGGTGGTTCTGACCACCTATTAGATATGCCTATTTAGTAAAGAATATAGAAATTTGGCCTCGAATTTGTATGAACTGACACCTGTAATTTAGTGACTATACTTTATTTGAAGGGGTCCTCATTACCTCATGACTCACAATGAGGAGGCTGTGAGTAAGCTGGATAAAACGACCTTCTATACGACAGATCCAGGTAGTATATTCGACGGGTACCAGGTCGTACGGACGACAGGTCCAGGTCGTAAGGATGACAGGTTCCAGGTCGTACGTATGACAGGCACCAGGTCGTGTCTATGTCAAGTACCAGGCGGTGCCTATCATAGGCTCCAGGTCGTGCGTATGTCAAGCTCAGGTCGTGTGTATGTTAGGCCCAGGTCGTGAGCACTTCAGGTCCAAGTTGTACATACTTCAGGTCCAGGTCGTAGGGACAACAGGCTGAGGGGAGACGACCTCTCACCCAGCATATCTGTCTCTGTGGATCATTACTTACTGAACGTTAAGATCTCCAAACGTAGCTCCAGAGGTAGGCGTTCAGTAAACTGAACCCACAGTTCCGCGTTCACTGTGTAAACGCCTCCTCCACGCTCTGTGTTAAACCCATAGCCCCACGCTGCGTTTGCTGTGTTAAGTCCATAGCCACCCCATCGCGTTCACTGTGTTAAAACCCATAGACTCCCTCCCGCAGGGTTCATTATGCTAAAACCCCTAGCTTCCCCGTCGCGTTCAGTTGTGTTAAACCCTTAGATCCACGCCGCGTTCGCCGTGTTAAATGCACATTAACTCTATCAAACCCACAAAAGATGTAGGAATTAATAGTTCCGGGTTTAGAGAGAGAGAGAGAGAGAGAGAGAGAGAGAGAAAATTATCTCTCCCAACGTCCTCTCCTTATCCCACCGCTCACCCAAGGAAATGTTACATTCAAAGATAATCATTATGATAATCATTAGAAAACGAACATAATTTCAACTTTGTTTTCAGCCTATTGAGAGAAAAAACATCCACCTCTCAACACCGCCCCAACACCCTGGTGTCAGCTTTTTAAAGCATTCATCACCCACATACAAAAGACAAATCATAGTGGATCATACACGCCATATTGAATCGTAAGTATTACACGAATCATTCCATTAAAACTTTCTGCATCTTACTGAATCATCCTGCTTCGTATAAATCATGCATTTCACCTGAATCCTAAATCCTCCTCAGTCTTGCTAAATCATCCTAAATCATACAAGTCATACAATCCTATCATATATAAGACATTGTTCGTATCTAGTATTTGCTCACGCCATAGGAAGAAAGATAGAGAAACTGAGAAAGAATTTAACACTCATGGAAAGGGTTTTCCTCCCCAAAACGCAAAGATTCAGCAGCAAATCGCTAGATAATACGACCATACACTCTATACCGTTGCTTTGATACACTACATAGCTGTATACTTAATACCTGCACCTTGTATTAAGGAAGCTGTAGGGTTTTCGCCTTCCCCCCATCCCTTCCCTCCGCATGTATATTTCATTGTATACATAGATCTATAGCGAATTCGATACAAATAAATCTTAGGATTTATCACCACAAATATCATTTTTTTTCATTCTTTTTTTTTCAATTTCTACAGATGTTTTACTTATATCAAAATATATTCAGGGTTTGATAATAGTCTTTGCTGATCTTAAAGTTAAAATGATACTATATGCCTTGTAATATTATTAACCACTTTTATATCAAAGAAAGTTTTTCGGAAATGGCTAAAGACGACAAGTCAATTTAGGACACTTCAATCTGTTCCAATGGATCGAACCGTGACCCATCGCTTGCGAATGCTACCCTTGCATCACCACCTGAAAATACGCCACGTGGGACATATTACAGTAATACCGTTTAAGTAATGGGGCAATAGCATGGGGCAGTGTAATGGGGTAAAGATCTGGGGCAGAGATATGGGGCAGTGACATGGGACAGTGATATGGAGGTCTTAGGAATATTTTTTTAAGGATTTAAAGGTGACGATGAGGACTTCAGCAGCATCCATTATAAGGGAGCATCCAATCCCATTTCTTCACTACCATGAAACAACCATTGCTTCTCGAAGACAATTGGATCTACTGCCTTCAATTAACACAAAGCAATCATGAAACAAAAGCCATAACAGAGAAAAAACTATGTAGGAAAAAACAAAAGAAAAAATAGGAGTGATGGAAATATTATGACATTATTTCCTTCTCCTTGAACAAGCTTAGCTAAGTAAGAGTTTAATGGGTTTATACTGTGTTTTTAAACCATCCAAATTTCCATTTTTTTCCCAGAAGGTAAAAACATTTTTTTTTTTCTATTCCTAAACGCTTCTGAGAAACAAGTGGAATTACAGAGATTCAGACTGAAGCTGGTACTTCCCTTCACCAACACTAATACTACCAGGATCACCAACACTCTCCCATAGCGTCACCAACACGGCATTAACGCCACCATCACATCGTCAACGCCTCCAAGTATACCTTCTCCAACACCAACAGATGGCATTTCCACAACGACCGACCGATCTCATCTCCACCACCACCGATCAACACATCTTTACCTCCACCACCCGCATCTCCAACACCATCGACAGCATCATCACCATCATCAAATCGCCAACACCACCAGCACATCATCAAAACCACCACCTCATCTCCACCAACAACCACCAAATCTCCACCACCACCGCCACCATCTCCACCACCACCACCACCACATCTCCACCGCCACCACCAACACCACCATCCTCGGGATGGGCATCGCTGGAATGTCCAGGTATACGAGATGGTGCGGCCAGACAATGCCGAACATTCGCCGGCGTGTAAGTCCGGCGTTCCTACATTATATTTATGGCTCATCATCCTTACCGCCGACGGATGACTTGGGCGCCCTACACCTAGCACGGACGGACTCTGGGACGATCCTCTTCCATGTCGTCATCGACTCTATCCTCTATCCCCATAGCTCTAGAACCCGAGGATAGGCAGCCATTTACAGGCTCTACCACTCTATGGGGAAAAGAAGTTCTGTCAATCAACCTTAGCTGCCCTATTCTCTATCCCTATTGAGATGTATAGCTCTTCTGAACCATAGCCATGCAGACTCTATACTCTATACGTGGTCTATATTCGATCTCTCGTCTATATAGACTCTTTGCACCACTGAGCTCTATATTTCTCAGTCCAAGATCTATATCCTTCGTCATACTGGCTCTATTATCCTTCACAGGATCTCTGAACACCATCAGGATCTCTGATCTACACTCTATCGATTGACTCGACCTTCCCTCAGACGATATATCTATCCATATCCACCTCTTTCTATTCCCTCGTCGAAGGAATCGGTCCAAGCACATGGGATCAGTTATCCTTGATGTGCTTCATCCTTCACACGCTGCTCTATTCATTTGTGCTGAGCTCCGTCTGTCCTCCAAGGGGCTCTATCCTTAATCATCCGGGCTCTAACGTCCCCTTCCTCATGCTCTGAATCCCTAAACGGGCGCTCTGTATTTTTTCTCTAGACGCTCTATCCAACGTCTGCAGACTCTGTCTATCCCTTCCTGCAGCATCTGTTCTTTCCTATGGGCTCTATTCTTTCCCCATCACGTCCTCCGTATTGCCCAAGAGATCAGTGAGACCTATTCTTGTCTATCCCTGTTCAGATACTCTATCCGCAAGCCGCATGTCCCACTTTCCTCACCACTATTCCTCCATTTCATTCTATCCATTCTTATAACATTTCCTCTATCCCTTCTCTATCCTCGACACCTCATCCACGTTCTGGATGGCTCGTCTAACCCTATTCCCATTGGCTTTCACGGTCATCGTTCGCTTTTCTCATTCTAAGTCTTTATTGTCAGTGTTTAGTTCCTCCCCTCTCTCTCTTCCCTTCTGTTCCGTCACGGTGGGAAAGGGAGGCGGGGTGTTGGTGTTCCCTTCACGCCATCCGTCACGATGGGAGGGAGACTGCTCCCCTTCCTCCCTCCTTCTACTTCCATCATGATGGATAGGTGCTGCAACCTCCTCTTCCTTCTCCTTAACCCTTCTTCATGATGGGTGGAGTGGTGCTCCCTCCTCTTACCTCCCTCTCCTCCCCCTCCATCATGAGGGGAGGGGTGGCGTTCCGTAACATCCCCCTCCTCTCCCTCCCCCCCCCACCACCAGTATCCGGGTCAGCGCCTGGTTCGTGTCAGGTCACCCCAGGCAAGCCACTGAGCCGAGGATGTTCTGTCCAAGGGGCGTCACACTCCAACACGCCCGTACTCCTCTCCTCCCCTCTCATTTTCAAGGGGTACCTTCGTCTTTCCCCTTCTCTTTGGAGTGGCACCTTCGTCCTCCTCCCTCTCTTTGGAGGGGTACTTTCGTCCTCTTCCCTCTCTTTGGAGGGGTACCTTCGTCCTCCTCCCTCTCTTTGGAGGGGTACCTTCGTCCTCCTCCCTCTCTTTGGAGGTGTACTTTCGTCCTCCTCCCTCTCTATTGAGTGTACCTTCCTCCTCCTCCTCTTTTGAGAGTTCTTTCTTCTTTCTCTTTGGAGGGTTCTTACTTCCTCTATCAATATCTTTTCTCTTCCTTCCTCCTCCTCCTCTTCTTTGGAGGGTGTTCCCCTCTCATGGCTGAAGATCTTAAGGGCTTCTTCCACTGTTATCCCCAGTATCTCTATCAGTTATCTCAAAAAGGTTTGACTGTATCAGTTACGTATGTAGTACAGACTCTCTCAATAACTGATGAGAAATCTTTGTAAAGCTTTGTTTTACTAGTGAAATACTACTGCTGCTGCTACTACTACTACTACCGTTACTTCTCCTGCTGCTACTACTACACTACTACTACTACAATTTACTACTACTACTACTGTTGTTTCTAATGTTACTACTACTACTACTAACACCATCAACGATAACAGTAATAACAATACTTCTATTATCATTGTTGTTATCAAGATAATTTTGGCGATAACGATGATAATAATAATTATCTTACTAGTCATAGCAACAACAATAATAATGATGAAAATAATAATAATAATGATAATAGTAATAATAATGATAATAATGATGATGAGTATTATCATAATCATTACTATCATTATTATTATTATTATTATTATTATTATTAGTAGTAGTAGCAGTAGTAGTAGTAGTAGTAGTAGTATCATCATTTTATTCCCTATAAGGATGTGGCATATTGTGGAAAGTTGTTGACAGCACCCGTGGAAGTAAACGGGGTGTGAACACCCCGCCCCATAAGGACACGCCCCTTGTGAACAACGATATCCCGCCCCTTCCAAATTCCCCGCCCCGTCACAGCGACGACAGACCGAAGAACGACAGAAGGTACGACAAGAGGCGATGGGTACATCGACGACGATGATCAAAGGCAACGAAGAGAGCGACAGCGAACGACTCACGGCGACGAAGAGCCAGCCGCAGAACCTCAACGACTTGAACGACAGAAGAGGCTTTTCCTAAATATCCTTGTGGCACCAGTGTTGGTGTGCTATGTCTTTCTGGCAACCTCCTTTTTCCTCAATACACCCGAAGTGTTTCCTCAACATCATCACTCTCTCCCTTGCGTCTTGGTTCTTCGAGTATGTATTTATCTAAAGTCCTAAGCTTCTTGTTTAGATATTAAGGCATGGCTCTAAGGGGGCTTTTTCTATATGTCACTTTATAAGGTGAAGTGACTTCAATTAATTGGTCCTGATTACTTCTTCTCTTTCTCCTTTCTTTCATCTAATCAGTCTGTATTATTCCTTCGTTTTCTTTCATTTCCTCTTCCTCTATGCCCCTCCATCGTCTGATGTTTTCTCTTAATTTGCTTGAAGGGTCATACTCTTTTCTCCTCTCCTTCCTCTTCATTATCATTCGTCTCCTGTTCCCTCCTTTCTCATTACTCACATCTGATGACTTTAATCACCCGTAATTTTCTCTCTCATTATCCTCCTGTACTCTGATCTTTTCTGAAATTCATATATTCTCCTTCTCTCTCTCTCTCTCTCTCTCTCTCTCTCTCTAATTATCCGAAATAATCTAAGTTAGTTCCTTAAGTTCATCCTATTTCAAACAACACGGTATAAAAAGGTTTTCGACACCCGGATTCTAGTTCTCTAGGTTCATCATATAACCAGCAAGACAAAGAGGTCTATGGAGGTTTAATTGTTTTCCTTTTAAACACAAACATCAAAACACACTTTCGAACCCCAAAGGTCTCTCTCGCGGACCATAAGGTTCCATGAAGACCTCCTTCGCCGGCCCACTGCCTCGTTAGCTTCCTCGACTTTATCTAACGTAACCGGGAGAGACGCAGGACCTCTTGTGGGGCCCCCTCACCATCGCTGTCATCATCAGGCTTTCAGTACCGAGGAGTCTCGAACAGAGACGACTCACTAAATTGATATCAATAAGTTATTCAGGATGGACTTATTACTGCTTCTCCTCCTCCCATGCCTTTCTTCCCTCTCTTCTAACCTCCATAACCCCTCTCTTTCCATCTCTCTATGCTTCAAGCCTCCCTCCAGGTTCCCTCCCCCCCTTAGGGACAGGCCAGGACTGAGCTAATAGGTTCTCGCTCCTATAATTCAAAGGGCATCGTATATTAGCATAATGTCTGCTGTAAGAGTTGGCGTTGACAGCATCTCCCACCAGCATCTTTATGATAGTTTTCTTGCTGGAACGTCCGCAGCATCTCCTCGTCCCTTCATCTTCTTCATTTCCTTTGTTATCCTCCTCCTCCTCCTTCTTCCCCCCGCTTCGCTATTACATTTCTCCTATTCCTCTATTCTTCGCCCTTTTCTCACACACACACACACACACACACCTCACGTCTTTCGTTCTAAGTTATCAACATCTAGCAACATCCTTTTCAATTTTCTTCTTTCTCGAACCTCCTTAGTACAAATCTCTTCTCGTAAGCATTTCCTTTCTCACTCTCTCTCTCTCTCTCTTCCCGTCTACTTTACAATCCTCCCCACAAGGTTATTTTTTTTCAGTGCCTTCGTAGTGAGTCTCTATGTATTCCATACCGTCTCCCGCTGCTTGAAACATCAAGTCGCTGTTTTTTTTTCCTTTTCTTTTTGTGTCGGTCCCCCTTTCCCATTTTCAGTTTTACGAATGTCGAGTCATTATGTGACAGGTCGCACATAGGTCTCAGGTCCCATGAGACCCAGGTCATAGGTGTCTTGTCTCGATTCTGTCACATATGTTTCCCCTGACAACATTACATTCGGACAAAGAACGTTTCTTAGGTTGTTTCTCTTGAGGTTACTTCCGCTCTTGTACATCTTTGCTTTGACGAGCAGCAGGCTTGGCAAGGTCCAGACGAGATGACCAGGTCGTCCTTAGTGTGGTCGTCCTCAGGTCACATCGTCTTCACCTCCTCACACGTCAACCACGTCCTCTAGCTTCCCTTGGTCCCCCTCAGGGTCCGACACCACAGTCCGAGTCCCTCTGATCTTCATTTCTGTAGACTTTTTTTTTCTCATTCATCCTGTATTATCCGAGGTTAGATTTTGCCTTTCCTAATTTTACGCCACTCTAAAAACCCTTAAAAATCCCTCTAATTATTTTCATAAGGTTTCCTCTGTGTCCATATCCGTAGTCGAAAGTGTCTTTCATTTCTCTTCTCAGTTTCTCTTCGTATTTCTGGACGACCTCTTCAGATTATGGAAGGGAACGGTAAAATCCTCTCATTTCCATTATAATTAGAGACTGATCCATCCTTCTGTTTCTGTTCCCATGTTACGCCCACATCCTCCTGGCTTCTTTACATTCCTCCCCTTGCCTCACCCTCTCTCTTCCTTCCTCCTTCACAGAGACGCCTCCTCCTCCTCCTCCTCTTCCACCCCTCCTGCTCTCCACAGGTCGTGAATTACTGTTGGGATGACAGGGGGCGGTGAGGCCAGGCTACAACTTATTACTTCACTATCCACACTGTCTAAACAACGTGCCTACCCACATCCTCACCCCGTGCTAAAGGGCCCTACCATCCACCGGGAGAGGGCACGGAAACCTAACGCTTGCGCAGAAGGTCCGCTAGGGTGGTAACCGAGTCTCCGACGGGTTCTCCAGAGCCCTAGTCTCAATACCACACCGACCGGGCCCAGTAATCGAAATTTGATAGAAAATCACACAACTGCAATGAATATAAATCTAGCGGAAGACGCCGGGCGAGCAGGGACGGTGATAAAATCATTAGCCGGGCTAAGCTGCGGCTGCGGCAGAGGAGCTCGGCGACCACGGCGGCGGCGGCGGCCGATGATGATGGCGCTGTTGCGGACTGAAACGAGGAAGGGGTTCCGTCCGCATGCCCGTCCTGCAAGAGCGCCGAGCTAGCTGAGCCGAGAGGGAGGGAAGGGAAGGCAAGGCAAGGCCTCATTAATCCTGGGAGAGGGACTGCGGCGCGTCAACACGCGGGTAATTACGCAGGAGGTGTCCGCAATTATACCAATCTGCGCCAGAAACAACAAAGAGAACTCCAGGATGAGGTGTATACCACGCGGGGTCTTCGGCTGGGTCGGGCCCGGTCTCAGAAGCGCTAGGTGGACGGCGCTGCGCATGGAAACGGCCGAATTAGAACGCCCCGCGCGCCGAGGGTTCTCAAGCCGCCCCTACCTCCCTCCCTTCCTCCCCACTCCACCCACCCCACTACTCCGGAGCTCCCAGTGCTCTCTCTCTCTCTCTACCAAGCCCTTCCAGTACACACACACCCCAGTAGAAAGACATACCCACTCCCCCTTCTCTCTCTCTCTCTCTCTCTCCTCCAGTATATATGCCCCAGCTTGCTGTATTTCATCCCCGCCGCCTGTCTTGACGGTTATGGCAGCCATCGGGGCAGCGAGTGTTGGCCGGACTGTCCCTCATTACCGGCGGACGACCGTAACGCTGCCGCTCCTGCTGCTGCACCAACACCACCACCGCTGATCCGGCTGTACCAACGCAGCTGCAGGACTGTTACCGATGATCTAGTACTACCGTCACTCCTGCTTCAGCTGTGCTACCATCGCTTCTGCTACTGCTGCTGCTGCTGCTGTTGCTTCAGCTGTACTGCCATCGCTGCTGTTCAAGCTGTCCCACCGCTGCATCTCCACTCGCGTCACCTCTCTTCCAGCTGCACGACCACCGCAGCAGCTGCACAACGACTTCTTGTGTCTCTTCGCTGCTTCAAACACCCAGTTTATATAGTAATCATCTTGATTGCATTTCCACAACATCTACCAACATAACAAAAAATCTTCCAGTATTTCTTGGAGTTCGTTTGTCTCTCTCACTTCTAGGCTTCTTCATTGCGTCTAAATCTCTATATCTCTTGATCGCTTCTTCGCTTAAACCTCTGTATCTATTGAACACATCGCTGCTTCAATCTCTGTACTTAATGAGTGCCTCGTTGTCTAAATCTCTCATATCTCTTGCTTGCTTCGTTGTCTCAATCTCTTTATTTAAGGAATACTTCGTTGTCTAGATCTCTATATCTCTTATAACTGCTTTGTTGTCTCAATCTCTTTATGCAATGAGCACTTCGTTGTCTAGATCTCTATATCTCTTACCTGCTTCGTTGTCTCAATCTCTACTTTATGAGTGCTTCGTTATTTAGATCTCATGGCGGCTTCGTTGTCTCAGTCTTTTAATCTTTTCATTGCTTGACTTAATCTTGACTTCTTCATTGTCTAAGTCTCTTTATCGCTTGATTGCACCGTTGTTTAAATCCTGTCATATCATGACACCTTCATTTCGTCTAAATCTCTTTATCATTTAAGTGCTTAATTCGGACTCTTTAGATTGCTTCGTTCTGTACATGTCTACGTAATATTATGTCTTGACTTCTTTAGATTATCATTTTTCTTTAAACTTTCCTTCTTTTATGCTGTCAGTTTTCTAATTTTTTTTTTTTGTGAATGTGTCTGAAATTTCACACTTACTAACATCTAAACTATATGTAACTTAATTTTCTAAGTTACTTTGGTTCGTTATTAACATTGAGTTTCCCTGCAGTTATTTGATATTCTTTATAGTATTTTATCATAACATGTAGTACTCAATGATTGCTATATTATCTATACGAATAATCATATTCATGTTTTATTGATATCATTTTTACATAAATATATATATATCTTCTTAAGCATCAATACACAAAAACAACGTAGTATACCTTATTAGAATTTTTCTCATATAGTTGTAAAGATAATCGTTTAATAAATTATTACTAGTTCCATAGCGGTATCATATTGTTACGAGAAATCTCATTTATCTACTGGTAGTAAAAATTTATATTGTGTGTTTGTCTTACACGACTGGCTTGAGTAATTTAATGGACACCGACCTAGTGGTCATCAGGTTCGCATGTATTTGACCTAGGCTGAATAGTCTCCTGGTAGATAGCCATATGGTAGCAACACGATGTTTACGCTTGTTAATGCAATTTTTCCGCAACCGATATTATCACAGTTGTCGGAATTCCGCTGCCTTCAGTCTCAAAGTATATAATGTTTCTATTATACTTCTGGATATACTGGTATAATCCAGAATATACTGGTACAGTCGTACTCCGGAAAATACTGACATAATCATAATTTCAAGCTTTAATATTTTCGCTGTGATTATTTCAGTTTGCACAACTGCTGCCAAAAAAGAAAAAAAAAAATCAAATCTGGGGATGTGATTGTATGCAAATAAACAAACCATTTATGGGAAAAATCAATTGGACTGGTTGATCATTAATAGAGGAAGTGTTTATAACATTTCTCTCTTACACACAAAAGTGATACACATGCATAAAAAAATGAATATTGTATATGATAAAGCCGTACAGAAAAGGTGGCCAGAGCGGAATTAATATTTTTTCTAATTTTCTTCTATAGTTCCCCCTTAACTCCATGTTGAATTTAGAAACCGAAAATTCTTGATCAGAAATATATTCTTAAAGAGTTTTGAAAACAATGGTATTCTTTACGACTACGATATTGATCTCTCATTTAGAATGACGTATGAGAAACCGACAAAAATTACCGAGAAAATTAATATCAGTAATAAATAAGAAGTGTGATAAAGTTATTTCCCCACATAACAAATCACTTGAAATCTCTATTACCAATCTTAGCAAAGCAGAAGCCTCTTTATACATTAAGTAAGTGCTGATTAGAAAAAGTTTTGAGTTTGTCACTCTTTCCTGTAAATCAGGACGTGTGGAAGGTCCTAATCTACTCTTTTTCTGCGCTATACATTCGTTAATATTTAATGAAGGCTTTCTCATGATACCTCCGCAGTTTCCTAGAATAAAAACATAGCCGAAAAGTAATACTTTGACAGGCACCCCGCTAAAAGAGAATGAAAGAAAACCGGAGATTGACTGAAACGCTGAAGAAGCTCACACCAACATTAATAACACACCCATGGGAATAAATTCGGACTGTACGAACGCATAACGGGAGAGACAAAAGCGCCAACTGTCAGTCGATGGTGGAAACTGAAGTAGGACGCTGGGTCACTCGTGAAGAGGCAGTCCTTAGGAAGTTGAGGAAGGTTAGGCTATCCTTAACAAAACTTCCTCTCTTGTGGTTTTGAGTTCATTGAATAACGAGCCTCCTTTTTCATCTATGTTTTTACCTTATATATATATATACTCAAATGAGTTCTGCCTGTAATTTGCACGTAGAATATACACTAAAACCCTTTGAATTTTTCTCATCTTTCATAAGATGCTGCACAAAGGGCATCCCATTAGCAAAACAAAAAACGAGGTATGAAAGACTCCTTATGAAACTATATAATCAGTTCTTACCTTCGTAACAAGTGAGCCGGGAGAAAATTTCAAGACTGGACTTCTTTAAACGTTCTCTTGTGTTAAGTTTCTGACATCAGGAGATGTATATTAACATCTGCAAAAAAACAAAATAACTATGACGTCCCATATAAAAGTTAGCATATCGTTCGACTTCATGGTCATCTGCAATCAATGTTTGTCAAACTAGAAAAAATGCAAAGGTTTTATTTGAGTTGATGACAAACTAAACATCGACCTAAATCATAGAAGAGAAGTATATAATTTTTGTAATAATGAAAATTTTATAATTTTTCAGGTTGCAGTGAAATCTTTTAGAAGTGATCACTGTCGGTCTCGTCTGGTTCCCAGTGGGTATTATTGGATCCAGCCTACGTGTGGCTACACAGAGAGCGACAATCCATCCTCGGCTACGGAGGTTGTACTCACATCGTCAATGAACGAAAACAAGTACGGTCTCGCCGGGGAACATTTCAACCCCGAAGGAGTGCATCACATCCCTGCTGCTGATTGTAACGCAGCCTTGAAGCTGCAAAAACCCTATGAAAGGGGAACCTGATGGTTACATGATGATTTGCTTCAGAGCCTTATACACAAGAATTAAAAGCGCTCATATAAATATTATCATCAAATATTTTTCTATATACCTTCCATGACCCATGTTTACTAATACAACCATCTTCGATACTCCAAAGGGAGCAAAATATTGTCGAATACTGAATATTTCTTTAGCTACCTGTGTACCCCTTTTTTTAGTGCAAGTGTACACCAGCCTTGTGTGTGTGTGAGTGTGCATGTGCGTGCGTGTGTGTGTGTGTGTGTGTGTGTGTGTTACGGACCCTGAAGGATATACTGCAGGACAAACTTGGGTTCATCAGTATGAAATTCAGTTCGCGAACCGTCGACAAATATGTGTTGGTGGCGTTCGTGCGGTAGTGGGAGGTGGTGTGTGTGTGTGTGTGTGTGGTATGCGCCCTCATGCAGGACGTCAGAGATGACGAGTTTAAGAATGATATTAGAGAGAATAATTCTCTCTCTCTCTCTCTCTCTCTTTCTTGAGTTCACAGCCTTGACCTTTGCACTAAGCAGTTCACTCATACCCACAAATCACGAGAGATGAAGGAAAAAACTGGAATAGACTAAGAGGAATCTGTTCCTCACAGAGTCAGTCCCGGGTCCTGATGGGAAGTATGGAAAGGTCCCGGTCAGCACCAAGCAATGTCCTGATTGCTCGTGGCCAGCAGTCAGCGATCTGATTACTTCAGTCGTGCCTGATGGTCCAGGATGGTCCAAGCTGCACAGACTTTGGAGACGATACACAAGAGCAAAGTCTGTAGGGAAGGAGGTGAGTGGCTGATTGTGTGGAGTAAGGGTGAATGGCTAGCTGCAGAAGACTATGTGGTGAGAGAAATTGAATGTTGTGACAAATATTGCGGTGGGTGAGGTGTGTACGTGTGTGTGTGTGTGTGCTTATGTGCTCGTGTGTGTGTGTGTGTGTGTGTGTGTGTGTGTGTGTGTGGTGAGAGTTTGTGGTACTAGATTGCGTAGAATTTTGTGGTGGAAGATAGGACATTACTGACAATCAGTGTGGCTGAGGATGGTATACAGTGACAGTGAGCTGAGAACGATGCTTACTGAGGAAGGCTGAATCAAGTAGAGGTCTCGATACTCTGGTTGAGAACAGAGCGAAGGAAGAATTCTGACGGGGTGGTGGTGGACGCTCCCTTGCTCCTAAGAGTAAAGCAAGATGAAGAAAGTAAATCTTTCTATACGTAAAAATAAGTTGGAAGTAAGTTCTTCGTAGACACAGGATAAAAAGGTTTAGGCTAAGGGGTCGTTGAAGTTGGTCATTCATTAAACTTATTAACAGAAATAACTCATAAATTCTCATAAGAGTTTTCAGTCGTAAATCATGACATAATCTCACTACCTCTTCCTTCGAAACGCTTCTCAGTCTTTGGACTGAATTACCACAGTAATGTCCTTTGAAACCTTTTTGGCAATTACCCCCACAGTATGATCGGGGAATTCGACAAGTTGACCCGTGAGTTCCTTCTTGATAAATGCGTATTTGTTTTGGGCGTCTGTATAAGTCGCAAAGTCTTTATTAAAGGCTATAGACTATCGCGTGTTCGTCAACGCGCGCGGGCGTAGACAAAATTTTGAACGTGCAAGTACAACGAAGAGTTCATAAAGTGTTCATATTGGCACGATGAACTCCGTTCGTGTCCGTATCTGACCGTGGGTACGTGTGTGTGTGTGTGTGTGTGTGTGTGTGTGGGGCAGCCACGACATGACCCTGCCTTTACATACCCCAGTGATCACAGTAGCGCCCTCACTAAATCCACGTCCAGCTTTGGCATGTCCCGGCAAAACAAGCCGAACTCGGCCACGCAAGACTTAACTATAACGCCGGGTTTATGCCTTCCCTGTCAGGCGGGACGGGAGGCTGACGAGAAGGAGGAGGAGGGGGGAGGGGGGGAAGGGGGGCTGGCTCTTT
>JAYMFT010049343.1:0-15304 GCA_038088735.1 Panulirus argus
CTTGGTCCAGCTCGCTCCACGTGTCCACAACTCGGTTGCTTAGGAACCGATTCCCCCGTGCATTTCCCTTGCCTATATTCCACTTGTTGCGTTCTCTTGCTCTGGGCTCACCTCCTTCTACTGTTCGTTTTCAACGTCTCCTTAGCCTTCCATGAACCCATATGTGGTTACTATGTCTCCGCTTATTCGTTCAATAGCCAGTGGACGTTGTGTGTACATGTCAGTTTTGTTTATCATCTTAATAGAAATATCTGACGGTCCCGTGTACTTGAGGATGGTGATCACGATAACAATGTTGAGAAGATAGAATTAGACATCAAGGTCACAGCGCTTCCCAGAGATAAGTCTTTCACTTCGATAAGTTGAGTATGATTTATTTCAAAGCATCGGAGTCTGGCAGTCCTTTCCACCCAGAATTTTTCTGGCGATGTTCTTGTGAAAATTATCGCCATCTTTGGTGGGCCAGGCGTGAGGTCACGGCCAGGCATGGGTCCATTGTGGGGCAGGGCGGCGCCCTCTGTGTCGACGACCACCAGCTGTGGCCTCCAGCAGGGGAGAATGACCTCTGGCACAGACTCCTCCCATGTCGTGCCCCCATCGCTGGCTCCCTCCTCATCATCACCCAACCCTTCCGTCTTACTTCCTGATGATACCAGCGAGTATGAGCTGGTCTGCTGCCTGCCTACCTTCCTCCCTGCTTGCCTACCTGCTTGCTTGTCTCCCTCCCTGCTTACCTGCCTATCCCCCTTCCTGCCTGCCTGACTTTCGAGTGTCCTCACTCATCCCACTCACCAGCTTCCCTCTCTCACTGTAACTCCGCCCCTTACTGAGGAGAAAAGTGTCTTCAACCCCTTAAGCACGACGGCTCGACCCTCTGGTATGATAACGTGACCCGTGACCTGAGCCATAAAGGTCGTGGTCGAGCTGTTGATGGAAACTTGGTTAGAATGGAATTCTTAGCGAACCTTCGTTGATGCTGACCAGCTGTGGAGTTTATCGTCTCGTGTTATGGTAAATCCAGGTTCGGTCGTCACATAAACTATAATTATGGTTTATCAGAGGGTGGTGTGTGTGTGTGTGTGTGTGTGTGCGTGTGTGTCGCACGAGAAGGAATGACAAGAAAAAACACTGTCTGGGCCTGCCTTAAGCCTCGTCTGGGTCAAAGCACTCACCGGCGTGTCATCAGACTCGGGCTAGGCCTGTCAGGAGGTCCGGTGACGTCCACGACCGCAGCCTCAGACTCTCCTGGGGGAACACATGTCATTGAACCAAAGCCTCAGTAGGATAGTGTATGGGGGACACATGGGGAAGGAGAGAGAGAGAACAGGACAACGGATGTTCCATGACGAGGTTATCTGTCTGCTGGAGGACAGTAGTAGTAGTCACAAGGTCGTAACGATGTTTGTGATATAGAGACAGTAAAGCAAAAGGCTTCTCCCAGCCCACCGTTCCCAGCGGCACGGCATATAACTGGAAATAGGAGTGAGTTGGAACACTGTGTAGGAGGGAGGAATTATACTGCAATGGAAGTTTTATAGGAAAGTGTGAACGGGAAGAGTTGCCACCTTTAACTACAATGAGATTGTCTGGGGAGAAAACTCTAGTCTAAAATTTTGAGGCAAAAATGTTGGAATTTTTTAATAGTAAGTTTAATTATTTTTTTTTACATCTTAAAACTGGTCACTTTACAGGTGATAGATGTTGCTGAAGTATGTGTCAAGCTTTGACTGAAAGGTGTTAATGGTCGTCGTATTTACACCATCTGGCAGTAATTTATTCCGGTGTTCTGCCGCTGGACACCTGAGGACAAAAATTTGTCAACTTACCTGTTACATCTTTCTTCTAATTTCATGTTTTTTCTGGTCGTTGAGTCTGTCTAATATGAATTAATTTTCATATGTTTATTATCATCCGGAGTATTATTTTGCAAGCTTCTGGTAGATCTGGGAGTGTGTGCATTATTATAGAGAAATAATATATGTCTTTGAGTCTCTTTTTAAGGCTTGCGTTTCTGAGTCTCTTCATAAGGCTTATGTCTCTGAGTATTTCTTCATTAGGCTTAACTCTAAGTAAAAGTTAAAGAGGAAAATATAAATCATGAAAAATCCGTCTTTGTTTATACACTGGGGTATATATATATATATATATTTATTTATTTATTTATTTATTTATTTATTTATTTACATAATATTTTCCATATAGTCTGATGGGCGTCTGATAACCCAGATGATGCCTTGTGGCTTCCCCTCCCTCATTCTGTTCTCATGTTTAACTTCGGCTGGGGTCAGTCTGTCTGTCTCGCTAACTATATGGATCAGCCTCTCCCACTTTCCCTGTCAACGGTGGCGTCCCTCAAGACCCTTAGGACTCTGTCCTGTCCCGCACTCCTGTTCCAGTTCATCTACAGTTTCCGTATCATAATAGCGACCAAATCCACTTAAATGCTCACAATTCACCTTTACTTACATTTACTTATATATCAGTCCGCCTTATCTGGAGCGGTATAGTTTATAGTTTACATCCATATTCAGACCTGTTGCTGTGGTTATCTGATGACACGATTGGAACCTTGACAGCCCTTGTTCACTTCACTTTGTAAACCGCGTTTAGAAGTGATGTTGGGGTGAAGATGAAGGCGTCTTACCTGTCGACACTCTTAAAGATAAGAGTACAATTTGCTACCCTTTACCCAGGTGCTGATCTCTTGACCAGCAAGCTGTTAAACGTCTCAAGTGGCCAGCCAGTTGTCTCTGCAACACTCCTTGAATACAAAGGAGGAAATGCGTCAGGACCAGTGCGCCTTGTATGGGTCTCGATCCTTCACGAGTCCAGTTACGCATCGTCTGAGGATCACAATGCTTTCCTTGCTCTGCTAATGATTCCGGTGTGGTAGTGAAGAGAGGGTTAGGTCAACTTTGGAACTTAGGCAGATCTGCTGCTCACAGGCATAAAGTGAAAGGACTTCCCAGTGTTTCGCCTGCTTTGGGGAAATATTCTTTTATTTGATTCGGTGAGTTAGGAAAATTTTGCCTATCACCAGAACCATTGTGGATCATCATTATTCAGATCCATACATATGTTCTATTTTAAGAGTTCTTCCCTACGAGTTCTTTCTGTGCTGTATAACGGACTGTTTGATAGAATAACTGTTTAGGATTTTCATTTTCGTTTTTGACAATGGTTTTCTTAGAGCTCCTCTGCTCCTTCTGATTCTACTATACTTTTCTCTACCTTTCAAGTTATGTCTGACTCCTGTACTTCTTTTATTTTTCCTTCAGTTTGCCTTTACTTTCGTCAGCCATTTGACGTTTACGATTCATTTTATGTACCCTTCTATCCGTCTTTTGTCACTGGCTTCCATGTGCTGGCTTCCTCATTATAGATATTGGTTCTAATGTGTTGCCTTTTCAGTGTAGGCTTGGCAGAACCTCATATGTCACAGTTACACACACTGACTGAACGCCTGCGTCCCAGTAAATATTCCTGAAGAAGTTGTATGGCTTCATGATATCCTCCCTTCTATAGTACATCCTCCTTTCTGTCTTCCTGGGATTTTGGATTCCTCTTTTGTTTCATGTGTTATCTATTCGTTAACTGCCTACTGACACTCGAGCACTGTTAGATTGCTTTTCCCAGGTGGGGCACCATAGTTACTGTCTTGTATTTCCAGGCTGTTGTACTTGGAATTGAGATCTAGTATGTGATAGTGTGTCCGCCTCCAGGTATTACTTCCCCATGTACACCCAGACGTTCCCAGTCCAGTCCCCTGCAGGTTGAACCCTACACTTCCAAGCCTTTCTTACCACGGAGCAGGGCTTGGCTGGCTGCCTCTTACCGTCCTAATTGCACCTTCCATCATACTTTTAGATATTTTGCTCTGGTTTTTGGAATTTTATGTCATTATCATCATCTACTGTTGACTGTTTCAATGCACAACCACCCGCCAGCAGCTCTTGGCACTTCAGGCTACCCCTCACCAGGAGGGCCTGACCCCTGCCACCTCGGTCCTCTCCAGCCTTCCTCACTGCTGTTGGTCCCTCAGGCAAACCAGATGTGAGTTAGTCTGTGTCGTTGCCGAGTGTCGTGGACGCATCTGCAGTCCCCGGGCGGCAGGACCGGACTCTGCTTGCTTGTGATTGCACCGCGAGTGGAAAGTCACCACCGGCGAGGTTGTATCATCGCCACTGAACGTTTAGGAGCACAATTCCGTGGAGACCGATCTCACTCGAAAGGAGTCCATCCTTCCCCTGTTGATGACCGTAGCGTAGCCATGAAGCTGTAGGAAGGAGCCCCGTCAAAAGGAGTCATGTTGCTCTATGGTAAACCCGCTGGCTGAGATCCCTGTGTCATGTTTGAACTCGTGTCACCCGTGCGCTATTACTCGACCCGCATTCGTGTTTACCGCTTTAGACCCCACTCTCCCGCAGGGTAATACTCCTGGTCTCACAGTATTGGTGAGTGTGGGTAGTTACCTGTTCCTGAGTGTAAGTATGATGATGATAATGATAATAGTGATAATGAACGGTTCATTGAATTCAGGCAGTCATTCGGCTGAAAATACATAGGTGGGAGTTCATATTAGTAACTAGCTAACTAGTAATAATTAGAGCTTAAATCCATGTTAGGGCTGTGTGTGTGTGTGTGTGTGTGTGTGTGTGTGTCTGTCTGTCTGTTTGTCTGTTCATTTCATACTCTCCCTTTCTGTGAAAAGGGCCACTTCAGTTTCAGGGCTGCACTACAACCAGTAGAAGGGAAATGATGAACTTCTTTGGGGTGAGAAGTTCGTCGACGGGATCGTGCTCCCTTTTGTCAACACACGAGGATACAGCCTCGCCCAAGGTGATTCTCGCAGTGTAAACACAAGCCGGCGGAGTTCGGTAATGCCACTCTAATGTGTGTATATATATATATATATATATATATATATATATATATATATATATATATTATGAACTACTTTTTTAAGTATCAAAATTCTCGACGGCAGGAAATTTAGAGTATCATTAATGATAATTAGATTCATACTAGCAGTTAAAAAGGAATGACATCGTATTATTAACACTGCCGAGCCACATTAACAAGACCTTGGTGTACTAATTCGTCTCTCATGACCGAGGAGAGCCAAGGAAGCAGTGCGGAGAGGAGGTGGAAAAGGGAAACAAATGTCTAGGAAAAATAGGTGCGGTTTTCCAAGTCAGTTCAGAAAATAGTACTGACTCTAACAGCTTTATGGTGCGCTCCCACCTACAATGTTGCGTTCACTTTTGATCAACGTATTATTAAAAAGAAGTCAGAATAGAGAGAGTGCAGCGGCGAGTTGCCAGGACGAGAAACTATTTCTCTGAGAGTCGTCTGGACGACCTTAACTGGCCGATTTAGAGATGAGAAGGTTAAGAGGTGGTCTAAGGCAGGTATGGAAATGTTTCATTCAAAAAATTTAGACCAAGTAAGTGAAAGCTGTTATTCTAAGACATCATTTTAGTATCGCCCGCAATAATGGACTCAAACTCGTAAGCGAGCATATTATTGCGGAAGAGGCAAGTATTTTCTCTTAGACAGGCTGTTGATATGCAGAATGACTTGCCAGCAGGAGCAGAGAGAGCAGCTGCGTGAATTTCTAACAGATAGACTTGATAGATACTTTAAGTGACGATAGTTTTGCTGTCAGTGGTTTTCAACGTATCACTAAAAGCACCCAGTTCTCATTGATCATAATTCACGGCAACTATGTCCCATAATTATCATATTTCGCAGCGCACTTGTCTCATATTTATTATATTTCGGGACATCCATATTTGATATATTCACGGCTCTCCTATCCCATGTCTGTCATACAGTTTTCCGCGTCACTTTGTCCCCTATCATGTTTTTTAAAACTATGATATGTGTTGTTGTAGGCATTTTTTATATTTTTTCATACAGTAGGAGTACAAGAACGTTATTTAATCAACTACAAAAAAGGAAAAAATGTCGAGTTTTTGTTATGATGTGAAATTGAAAGCTATGTCATTGTATTAAGATAGCGTTTGATTAGTTGTCTACGGCGCCCCAGGGGAGATGTGTACGGCACCTAATGCTGTTGTCATTGGCATCCCAGGTTGATGTCTGCCGTGCCATGGACACCCTGGGGAGATGTCTACGGCACCACAGGGCAGGATGGGGACGATTGTTACACAGAGTACAAACGCTACTACTTTGATCTCTCTTTATACATTGTTCCCTCCACCGCCCATGTCCTCACAAGGATCCTGACTCGTCCGTCTCGTAGGGTACCCAGAACAGTTCTGTTGTCAGCCTTGTTATGATGGTAATGCTGGGAGGATGGCTGGGAGAGGGTGGGAAGGAGCGTCCAGTTGGCCCTGTGCATTGAGACAGATTCTGTGTTTCGGAAAATGAAGCACATAGCGTTTAACTCTCAACAGCGATATATTCTGCTTACCGAGCCAAGACGGGGCAGTAGTATTACCGCAAATATCCGGATAGTTGGACAGAGGTGATTAAAGATAGTGTAGAGGGAAAGGGGGGGGGGGGTACAACATGTGTGGAACAGGACTGTGTGGTGAGGGAGGGGACCTGACCAGCCACCTGAGTGTGTCAAGAACATCGACCACCGCTGTTTACCTGCCCGGGTTGATATGTGGAGTCACGCTCCTCTCCAGTAATCAGGTGGGAGTTACGCACGCGTGGCGCGTGGGATTGACCAACTCCACTGCAGGTCTAGTTGATTCATTCTGCTTTATTACCGATATTTGGCATAATTTTGTGACACGATTTCAACTGTTATCCTACTTCAGTTTTATGACCACTGGTGAGACATCTTGTTAGGGTGTGCTGTGGTAGGTGTTGTGGGTGTCAGGTGGGACTAGGCTGGAGCCAAGGAGTGTCTTCTGTCTGCACGTGTGTGTTCAGGCATTTGCTTGAGTGTGTGTGTGTGTTTTTTTGTTATGTTTATTCTTGCGTTTATGTCGCCCTTTATACACTATGTGCATTTATTCATAATTTTTTGGCATATCGATGTATGTATATGTGGGATTATGTGCACATGGGAGTTTCAAAATGTGGACGAATGTTTGGGTATCCATAAACTGATTTATGTATTGTGAATCACAAGGCGTTGTACAAAGTACAGGCAAGGTTACTGCGAGATGAATATTCATGTACGCAGACACCCCAGCTGTTGCTGCGCACACGATATAGTAATGACTGCCGTTCGTACAGTCTGGTTCTCTGGGGCTGGTGTGTTTTTTCCTACTCAGGCTCAACTCCGGGTGAGGCTGTGACATCCGTAGACTCTGTCTCCCTATCTGTCTGTCCATACATTCTGTCCGCCTGCGTGCCCAAATGTACACATGGATTCTCCCACCCTTGTATCCATAGTCTATATCCCCCTGCGCATCCATAGACCCTGTTCCGCTGTGTATCCATAGACTCTGTTCCCTTGTGCATCTCCAAAGATGCGACGTACACCAAAGAGAGAACACCTTAAACATGTGGTAATCCCTTAAGACTCTTCACCACTTAGCCATCTACCATCAGAAACATCTTGGGACGCACGGTAGAGAAGTTCAAGAGTGCTCTGGACAGGTACCTACAAAGTGTACCAGACAAGCCAGGCTGTGGGGGCTGTGTGGGCCCGAGGGCTGCGGCTTCCAACAGCTTCTTCGACCAACGACCCATTCCAGCAGCCTGGGGCCAGCCCAGGCTGTGGGGGTAAAGACCCCCAGAGACTTTATAAGATAATCGCAAGGCATTCCCCTTTGTAAACATTGACTCTGGCCTCCTGTGTATCCACAGACTCACTCTCCCTGCGTATCAGTAGACTCTGTTCCCCTGTATATCCATAGAAGCTGTACCTTATTGTGTCCCTACACTTTCTCCTGTGTACCTATACACTCTCTCCCGTTATGTCGCCATAAACTCTGTCTACCTGTGTATCCGTAGCCTTTGTTCCACAGTGTATCCATAGCATCTGTCCCGATGTCTATCTATAGACTTTGTCCCCCTGTGTATACATAGACTATGTCTCCTTATGTATACATAGACTTTGTCCCAAGCCCCCCCAGTATCCATAGACTATGTCTCATTATGTGTCTATAGATTCTGTATTGTATGTATCCATATACTGTATCTCCCTATGTATCCACAGACTGTTTCCTTATGTATCCAAAGACTCTTTTCCCCTGTGTGTACATAGACTGTCCCCTTTTGTACCCGGAGACTCTGTACTTCTATGTGCCCATAAGCTCTGTCCCCCTCTGTATCGATGTACTCGTTCCCTATGTATCCATAGTCTCTGTCCCCCAATATATTCTTAGGCTCTGTACGTATGTGTCAGACTTATCAAAGACTTTGTTTACGTCTCGTAGCCCCAGTAGATAAAAATGTTTTTTTTTTTTTTGTGCCAGCTTTAGTACTATTGTTTTCCTGGGTACCGCTTGAGTGCTTCCCATGTTGTCTCTGAATCCGGACTGACGCACATTATGGAGGTTATTGTCGTCCAGGAATGTTCTTTGTCTTTTGCTTACTGGCCTTTCATAGAGCTTTTCTTGGTACTTCGAGGAGTGAGATGAGCCTATAGTTCACTGAGTGAAGAAGTGATCTCCCGTCTTTAGGAATTATTTTTATTATCGCGCTTTTTGATCTGTACGGAAAGTATCCCGTCGAGTAGGCTGCGTTGAGTGTATGCTTCTTAATCTACTAAAATTGCTGGCTCTGGTAAGTTGAGCAGAATGTTTACGTTAGTCTTCCTTCTTACCTCCACCAGCTGTTTTTTGTGTTCGTTTATTGCTCCAATAATTTCGGTTAATCTTTATCCTTGAGGTATTGTGAGTGTCTTTCTGTGATCTGTTCATATCGGGTGTCTGGTCTGGAGAGAGGCTATAGATGTTGTTCCGAGAGTGTCGTTCTGTAATTAGTTCCTTCTTTTTCTGGATCGAAATTTTGGTTTTCCTCTTCAGAGATCGTAAAGACGTCCTTCCACATTTCACGGAAGAGCTTTTCTTTTCCCTTATTCGAGTAAACTTTATTTCCCTCTCCATCCATAAGATAAGAAGTCTCAGTTTTGCAGCCTGCACGTTGAGTATGAAGACCCTTCCAGATCTGGGCTGGGGATTTTGTGTCTCACAGAACTTTCAGTTTGTTCTCCCACGAAGTATTTGTTGCCTGACTCTGTATGTCCATAGACTCTGTCCCCCTGTGTTATCCATAGACTACGTCACCATCTGTACCCACAGAATGTGTCTCCTTTGTTGCTTTGCCATGTCGGGGTCCTACGGTCGAGGCGACCACAGGTCACGACGGATTATTGGCGAGGTTCGGGGGACTGGTTTGCCTCGTGTCTTGGCTGTCCTCACCCACCCGCACCAACGGTGCCCCAGCTGTCCAGTCGAGTCTTTTGCCTGTTCCTCTTCCTTAGTTTCCTGTTCCCGTGCCATACCAGTCCTATAGCCTATCCCTCTGTGTCTAATGTTCATCTCTTCCTCTCTATCCCTGGAGCTGAGGTGTTGAACGATTCCTCCATGTCGCCATCGACCGCATCTACAGACGTACTCAGCTTCTCTGGCGATTGAAACACTTGAGATAGTGTCAGATGATCGTGTACTCTGTGTTATGTAAAGTAGTGAGAATGAGTTTTGATATTGCACCTCATGTACAGTATATATATATATATATATATATATATATATATATATATAGAGAGAGAGAGAGAGAGAGAGAGAGAGTGGATGTGATCGGAACAGCTGTCAGGAGAGGATAATTGTCGAGGATGATGTATGAATAAGTAATAAAAAGACTAACAAGTACAAGGGTGTTTACAGAGTGGAAGACAGTGTAGCCCCAACACCAGTGAGACGTAGTGGGGAGGTTATGGAGATCGTTGAGTTATCTAGAGAAAACATTATTATGATACCAAAAGAACTTGACCCATACAAGGCTCATAGTCCTGATGAAATTTCATCGTGTGCTGAAGAGGTGTGTAGATACGTTAGATAAACCACTTAGATTACTGTTCATTGATGTCACTGTAGAGAACCACAGTGCCAAGGGAATGGAAAAGGGCAAATGTCATACCTCTCTATAAGGAAGAAGACCCGGCGGGAACAGGCGCTGGACTACATACCGGCCTCACTAACGAGTGTGGTGTGTGAGGTTCTGGAAGAGGTTATATGATAGTAGAGAGTGTTCAAGAGACGGGGCTGCAAGATTGTAAAACTTCCTGTACTGTACAAATAGATACTTACACACACACACAAACACATACTTGACTAACGCTGGGATGAGTGTGTATACACACTTATGAGTAAAGATATGTCACTATTCTTTATATTTCCATTAAGGCCAGGCCTCGATGGAGCCTTCAACTTTAAAAAACAAAAACATATATACATGGTTAAGAGACGGAGCAACACGAGCGTAAAACTCTCCCCATAAAACACAAACAGTAATCTCAGACACACACGGACCCCAGTGGTGTAACGGTTAGCGTTACTGACCGTCGCGTATGAAAGGACCCCCTGGGATTAAACCCGCTTGGGTTCGAATCCTGGTCGCAGAAGCCGGTCCACAGTCCACCCAGCTGTTCATCCTTTCTTGCGGGCTGGTCGATAGAATAGGTACCTGGCATAGGCTAGGAAACGTGTGTGTGTACATACATGTATAGAAATAAAGGCACGGTACATGTATACATATATATATTTGGTCAAGAGACAGGGCAACACGAGTGTAAAACTCTCCCCGTAAAACATAAATAGTAATCACCGTACATAACTGTACACGTATCCTATATATTCATATCATTAGCTAAAATCCCAGCACCTCTTTTCTTCAGCTCCTTCACTTCTGGTGCCTCACTCCACGCAAGAGCAGGGACGCGTCGGACTCCTTTTAAGCGAGATGTGCCAGAAGTACATTCCTGGGGAGCGTGGTTTCAGTTGGGCACATGCCTGGTGGAATGTGTATAAAGTTGGATTGGAAGGACAGTTGTTTAGTGCTTGTTGGGTTGTTCTGATGGTGTATTTAACCAGTGTTGTGCTTGCTGGGAGTGGGAGAGGGGGGACTATAAGCTGCTGGAGTAAGAAGCTGGAGTCTGCGTCACATGATTATTGTGTGGCCATCGGCAACTTAGGGGTGGGCTGTTTTAATAAGTGCTTCTTTCCCTACAAGTATAAGCTTTGGAACTCTATCTTCTCATTTCTTTTCCATTAACTATGACCTTGCACATTTCAAAGGACAAGTCTTTCACTTTCTCAAAAATACGTAAATACTTTCCCTGTCTTTTCTTTTTCCGTTTCTTAATTCTCTCCATATTTCAATTAAGGTCCGGCCTTGATGGGGACTTTTGTCGGTGCCGAAGCCTTCAACATGAAAAAAGAAAAAATCTCTTTATATCTACTTGGGGGTTAGAGATTTGTTACTGAGTGGTTTAGGATGGTGAGGGTACAGTGCTGGTGCAAGGACCTGAGCGCCGATCATATTGAGGTGAGTTTGCATTAAAATATTTTTGTTTTCCGTTGTTCATCTGCTGAATATTTCTGATTTCTAGGCAGCCAGTAATTGTTCTCAGTACCATGTTTTGTGTATTATTCAACTTTCTTCTTTCTTTTCACAAGATGGATGACCAGGCAGGTGAGGCGTAGTTTAGAATGAAGCGGATGGATTGATCGTCGAGGATGCTCTGGGATTCTTATTCTTATCCAAATCTGGTAACCGTAAGTGTTGCCAGAATTTTTATTTTTGTGGTGTTTGTAATTGAGTGAAAGCGGTTGTCCGGTCAGGGCGACGAGAGGATGCAGGTTAGACTCACTCGTGTCAGGAGTTAAGTGAATGGCAGTGACGGGAGATGTTTATGGTGACATAGACATCCCATTCTGGGTGATCCAGCGTTTCAGTCGTGTGTTGTGGGTCGCTGGTGGTTATCATGTGTCCCGTCATCCCTCTGTCTTCCTCAGTGGCCAGACCGGCGCGCCCACCACCATGCTCCCTCATAACTCATTTCTCCCAGTTCTGGCACCTTCCTCACTGCAGTCCGCTGGGCACCTCTCCGTGGGAAGCATTGCCCTCATGCAACCAAGCTGCTTTTCTCTGGCCTCATTGCCCTCATGAAGTACAAGTGGAAAGATCCCACTAGGTCCATCAGGCTTGTGCTGCCCCAACTCCTCTCCGTGTCTCCCAACTTCCAGACGTTTGCCGCCACTGTATCTCCCTCGTCCCGCTCCAGTATCAGCAGGATTTCCGGCCCACCACAGCGATTACCGTCGGAAAGTTTGGGGTCAGCTTCCCGCACGTGCCCTCAGCTTTGTCATTATCTTTCGTTTTTCACTTCTCTAATTGTTTCGTCTTTTGCCGATAATTTAATTTTCGGGGTCTTATCAAATGGTTTACAGAACTGTTTTCTCAAAATATGTCTTTGGAGGTTCTCTCTCCTCCCTCTCCTCTCCTCTTGGTGTAGTTATTTTTGGTCGTCTTGTTTCCACCGGCCGCTTTCGCTCTTCCGTGTCGCTCAAATTTCATCCACATTATGGATTTACAATCCCTTATGTGTGTGTGTGTTTGTGTGTGTGTGTGTGTGTCTGTCTGTCTGTCTTTCTGTATGTATGTATGTATGTATGTATGTATGTCTCTGTCTGTCTGTCTGACCGCAATTTCAGCTCTTACGTATAGTTATTCGGCTGGACAGCATATCCGCGGAATTGTGCAACATTTTTTATTCATAAACTGATAGTAAGATACACATAGGTTGAGAGTCTGGTGAATGCCACTTTGTCACTATTAGGCAAATTGATTTACGAGTTAAAAGACAAGATGGCCGCCATGAAACATTTGACTGAGCACATTGACCCGTGACCTACTCAGAAATATTATCATATATTTTATCTGAAACCATTTTTCGGCTAAATTCGATTATGTTTTGTATATAATGCATGTAACTGACATTTTTGGCAGGTGTTTTGTCTCGTGCGGAACATATTGAATATGCCACGCATATTATGTGCTGTACACCACAAACAAACACTGTGGTAAAGAGGTTGATTTATACTATTTTATAACAAGGTTGGCCATCACACCTGCTCTCACGATTTACATCTGCATTACAGTATCAATACAGTCATTTCAGAAGTACACTGTATTAGAGGCATACACCGCACGGTACGGACTGTTAAGGACTGTAGTTCCTGCCTTCTGCTGGGACGTCATTAGTCATCATGGCGATTGAGATTAACAAACTGTTTTGCATTTTAGTTTTTACAGATATCATCTGCACGACACGGGCAATATATCGTGCGTGATACTCCACGACCTGGACAAATGCTCCTGCGGCTGGGTAATGGTGGCTTACATAGATTCATAACTCCATGCAACATTTTTCAGTGGAGCAGCAGGAGGGGCAATGAGCGAAGTTCCTTGAGCAGGTGTAGATTGATGGGTCTCTGTCTTCCATCCGTAGAGAGAGATGTCTTCTGTGGAAGGGTTCAGCCTATCAGCTGCAACCCTCAAGAGTACCTGGAGGATTTTTGTACTTTGGAGTCCATTTCTTATCTTATTTCTGTCTCCTGCATCGAGCTGCCCCCGTTGTTTAACTTCTTCGTTATGGCAGCCTGTTCTTCAGTCACATTCGCGTTCTTCTTCATCAAAAATGTGATTCATCATCACTATCATGGAATGACAGATTTGGTGAGATGATACCCGTTCAGAAGACAGACATTCCAAATAGACCAATTTTGCCAGTTGTTTCTGAATGGATTTCGTGCAGGTTTTTCCTGACCATCATGTGCAGGTGTGAGGCTGTTTTGTGGCTGATTTTTGAGTAGTGTTTTACGAATATGTTTGTGTGTTCTTTGGGAGAAGCAGTGTCCTTAGAATGGGTCAGCAGTGCTTCAAGGGGACTGGATTTGTGCTGTAAGTGCGGATGTTCTTTGACATGCGCCAGAGTTGGTTGCTGTGGGTCTTACGGTTTATCTTGTTGAGGAATGAGTGGCAGTTTATAATTTTCCTTTCAGTGGTCAAGTTGATGATATTATTTATAATTTCGATTGTTCTCCGGGTTTTATCGCTGGTGAGTGGTTATATCTCAGCTGGTTTCTTTGTTTTATGTGTGTAATTTGTGAGGAGAAGTTCGGTTATATTTCCTTCTATGTCTCTGTGGTATGTGATTTTTGCTGGCTTGGTTGAAATTGTTAAAGAATTGTGAGATTTAGGGATGGGAAGTAGGCTAAACCGAAGTTTTGGAGCTTTGTGCCTAATTACTGTGTAAAGGCTCGCCAATCTGCTTTTCTGTGTTTTGTACTTTTTTTCCATAGTGGCGTGAATTCGATGGGCGAAGTTGTGTCATTAGGATGGACAGGTGGTCAGAGAGCAGTTCGTGCAGAGCGCTCCAAGTGGTCCGTGTGTGAAGGGCTAGTCAGCAGGCATTGTCTGGGGTGGTTGGCCACTGGAGGTGGTGAGCTGGGTGTCTGGTTGGCTGGTTCCATAGGTGGAGGATATCGAAAGGTTGTCATTGGTTTATGAGTAGTTCACCTCAAGAATATTGAGGGTTACTGTTGAGGCAAGTTAGATGATAGGCACTGAAATCAGGTTTTGCATTTGAAGAATATATATATGTGGAGGGGGAAGAGTGAAAGTATTGATTATGTCAAGTTTCATTTTTATAGATCGTATTTCTAAGGTGTTGTCGTTGTCTGTGTGCTGTTTTGTGATGTCACTGGTGAGAGAGAATGTTATAGTTGGGTGGAGAAATGTCATGAGTCCTCCTTGTTCTTAGTTCCTGTCTTCCCTTACGATTGTGGGTTGTAGTAAGGAGGGAGGAAGGACTTGGATGAGTCTGGTTTCGTGGATGACGCCTATGTTCTCTGAGCTGGATGAGTATTTCTTTGTTTTTGTTTCTTATGCCACTGGCGCTGAGCTGCAGGATGTTTAATTTGTCGCTGGGGTTGTTTGTGAGCGTTTTGTGCTGTTGTTTGCCTAGTGTTTGTACTGGGGTTGTGGAGGTTTTGGGAGTTACTGTCTCAGTAGGTTGCTGTGCGTCCAATGCTTTTGAGTAGTCTGTAATGGATGACAATGATGTGCAGTGGAGGCGGTACCAATGAGTGCAGTTGGAGCATCTGATAAAGCTGTGCTCTTTGGTGGTGGGAATTTGCCGCTGTGGGCAGTTATACTGGTGGTCCGGGATTAGGAGTGTGTATATATATATATATATATATATATATATATATATATATATTTTTTTTTTTTTTTTTTCATATTCGCCTTTTCCCGCGTTAGCGAGGTAGCGTTAAGAACAGAGGACTGAGCCTTTGAGGGAAAATCC
>JAYMFT010049354.1:0-15304 GCA_038088735.1 Panulirus argus
CACAGAGAGAGAGAGAGAGAGAGAGAGAGAGAGAGAGAGAGAGAGAGAGAGAGAGACAGAGAGCCATCCCACGTATGCAATACAATGGTTCTGTCCTTTTAAGTAAGTCACAGCCCACAAAACGAAGACCCTTGGGGGTTACTGAATGCAATACAGCCAGGCGTTTCGATCCCAGTGTGTGTGTGTGCATTCAACTTGACTATGCCCGAAGCCACCACACATCGGATCCTCCAGCGTCTGTTACAGACTCTGATCCTAAGCTACAGCCTCTGGACTATCCACTCTAACACTCACAGTAGCAGCTACATGATCTCATGCTTCGATTTTCACGAAGACACAAACTCCCACGAAATGAGGTCGACAGCACTCTAAGTCCGAGGAACTCCTGGGCTACTGTGGCTGATTTGTGAACGGGGGAGAACGTTTGCCAGAGACGCGTTTAGAAGCAACGTGGCCCGAAAAACTAGTCGGGACAAGCCGAATGGCAATCACCGCTGATAGAGAGATAGGAGCTTTGAGAACACTGTGTAGCTTATATGGCGATGCGAGATAAAATGGGTGTGCTTTAGTTAGGGAAGCCATGAACGATATATATATATATATATATATATATATATATATATATATATATATATCTCAGAGGCAAGTTATGAAATTAGATATTGGACCTGGTGCCCTTGAGGCGCCTGGCTAGATAGCTCTGAAGTAAGGGAGGAATTGGAGGGAGTGAGGGAGGGAGTGAGGGAGGAGGCTTGGTAGTACAATGATGGATCTGTGATTGAGGGAGATTTTCATATCCAGTACACAAGGCGAAGTTAATGCCCTTGTGGCACGTCTGTGATCCATCGTCTCCATTGTCATTTATTCTGTGTGTGTGTGTGTGTGTAATGTGACAGGCTGTTTATTTTCACAGACATGAAGAGAATAAATCATATATGTGCATCTTTTTTAGGACATGAAAAGAAAGTTGCACTCTGACAGCCATTTCTGCTGGTATCTGTCAGGACCCCTTGTAAACAAGCGATCGCTTGAAATTTGTCACCCCGTCTCTCTCCCTCCCTCTGGGTGTAGACGGACATGTATGTATACTGCTGAAAGCGTTTGACGCTGCGCTTGCAATTTGCAAAATATATTCGGAGGCCTTCACATTGCGTACCCAGTGAGGCTACGAGTTCGCGTATGCATCTCTCTCTCTCTCACTCTCTCTCTCTCTCTCTCTCGTTCGTTCTCGCCATCTCGAGAACGGGTTTCACACGTCCCACATCCTGTCGTGTTGCCAATTAGTCCCCTCAAACACAGTGGGTGGAGGACGGGACAACAAAGATCGCCTTGGCTGATGCAGTGACTATGTCCTCCTCCCTTGCTCCCTCCTCACCTCCTTTTGATCTGATAATGGCACATTACACAGACGACTCCCCTCACTAAAAACCACAACACCCGTCTCGCCCGATACGACAGCCAATGATGTACGTTCAAGTTAACGGACGTGATTATACCATCGTCTCACTCTTGCTCGCTGGGCAGCACACAACTTGACAGGAATGTCGTTAGATCGACCATCTCCACCGTCAGGCAGGTCTCCTCTCTCTCTCTCTCTCTCTCCCAACACACACACACACACACACACAGTAACTATGCGAGGATTATGTGCTTCTCCCTTTTGCGCTACCGCTCTCATGATGAGCGTGAGAGGTGCACAATAAACTTTCCTGCCGGGGGTTACCGGCACGAATCAAATCAAGCAAGCTCGACCTAAAGTCTCTCTGAAGAAGAGATAGTGTCTCAAAATATCTTATCTTCTCATTTATATTCATTCAGAGCTCTGCAGACGCACAGTACACTCGTTGGCTACGAATGGAGCTATTTGCGTCTCTCTCTCTCTTCAGTGGCACGGAAAATACACAGGTATTTCTCCTTAAGTCACCTGTTCTCTCATTCTACTCTCACCACACTGATATCTACGCTTCTGAACTCTACCACTGTCACGGGCAGACTCGTGAGTGATTGGATACGTCTGTCTATGATTAACATCTGGGTAAATTGCGTTCAATCCTCCTCAACATCATCGCAGGAAATGGAGGTTCCAGACCAGTCGGGTCTAGAGGAAAGTGAATGTCGTGTGACTGTTACTACTGGAAGGAAAGAAAGAACGTAGGAAGGAGAAACATGGGGAGATGAACCGTAATTAAGCCTCCCTCCTCTCCCCTCCCAGGTTGATGGCATGGCAAAATGCACCCACAGGACCTGAACTGATCCGTCGACTGATCTCGGTGGACGCCTAGAGACTCTCAGACATCTCGACGGTCGCGGGAGACATCTGTGCCACTTTAGAGTTTGTCTTCAATGTCTCTTGCCTGGCTATCTACAGGGTCTCTCGCCCAGCTGTAGGTTCTTTTGCCCAGCCAAAACGTCTCTAGAATACCTACAGGGTCTCTCGCTCACCTTTAGAGTCTCTCTCTCTCCCTCACCCACAGAGTCTTACGCTCATCTACAGGGTTTCCTGCCCACCTACAGAATTCTCCCGCCCACCTACAGGGTCTCCTGCCCACCTACAGGGTCTCCCGCCTACCTGCCGGCTCTCCTGCCCACCTGCAGGGTCTCCTGCCCACCTGCAGGGTCTCCTGCCTACCTGCAGGATCTCCTGCCCACCTACAGGGTCTCCTGCCCACCTACAGGGTCTCCTGCCCACCTACAGGGTCTTCTACCCACCTAGAGGATCTTGCGCCTATCAGCAGTCTCTCGCATCTAATGAAGGCGTCTGTGTGTGAATAATTATAGCCCTCTATCAAACCCGTCTCTCCTGTCTCACTTCCTCTTCCTCTGTCTCAAGTCCACTTTCACTGTCTCATGTCGACTTCCGGCGCCTCAAAACCCTCCCTTTTCCGCGTCACGGGAGTGGGATGGTGTGAGGGAGGGAAGGAGATAGAGAGAGAGGGATAGGAAATTATGCCAGGATGAGGAGGGAGCTTAACGAGAGACGGAAATCATAGCGTGGGAAGGTGGACGACAAAGGGAGGCAGTTAAGCCTGGCATGGGAGGAGGGAGAAAAAGAGACATTTCACAGGTCCGGAGGAGATTGGAAGATCGGGGTAATGCCCACAAGAGAGAGAGAGAGAGAGAGAGAGAGAGAGAGAGAGAGAGAGAGAGGGTCAGGGTGGCCGACCGACAGAGTCCGGCACCACACGGGGCGTGTGGCACAGCCAGCAGGCGATGGTATCGGGCGAGGAGGCGGCGGCGGCGGCGACCCCCGAGGGCCAGCAGCTTGCGAGGCAAGGGGTCGTACCCGGTGGTCGGTCGCCTGCCTCCCTCCCTCCCTCCCTCCCTCAGCAGGATGATGCCCCCTCACACCCCCACTCGACAACCCCCTCATCACCCAGGTAATGGCTTGGGGGAGGGAGGTACATAAATCCGCTCGAAAGAACGTGTTGCCCTCTGTAAATTCTTATTTATTCGATATTTCTTTTTCTTTCTGTACCACGGAACGCAGAAACGTACTTGCGTCGGTGACCTGGTTCTCTTGAGGGCGGCTCGTGTACCTAGTATCGCTCGCAACCGCACCACACGGGTTATAGGTGATCGGCGTAACAACATTCCCCAGAAGGGGTACTAGAACCAGTCTTCGTCCTGCAGTATACTTCATGGGCAACGCTGTAATATTCTTATCTACATCTTGATCAAGATCTTCCTTCCACCTCCAAGAGCAGTGATAGGATTACGCGAATACTTCGACGAAGCCAGGTATCTGGGTGCAGAGTGCGAGGTATATATACTTCCCCAGGCGAGGAGCAATCAGCACATAACACTGATTTTAGGACATGTCGTGTGAAGAAACTACATGTATTAAGTTCCAACAGATTTCTGGAGAACTGATGTGAACCAGATGACTCAACATGCATTCCTTCTCTGGACGGCTATGCTGAGGCGCTGAAATGGAAATCTGGCTGCTCTCCCGTTCTCGGTTCGTCTGAAGATCCGGGAGCCAAGATTGTTAAAGCAAATAAAGAGCGTTCGCTCCCCCGAGGTCCAAGCTTCTCCAAATTTATTGAGGCTAAAGGTAAAATGGCTCCAGAGAACCCTGTATTTTGTGGCCTTTTTTTTTTTCCCCGTAGTGTGTTGGGCCACCCTCATTCTCTGTTGTCCTCTCCAAATACGTATAAGCCGAGATGGAAGCTTTATTTGCAGTCCTTCACCAGGTAGCCCGCCCCATCTTCCGTAAAACCTCTGCAAGACAGACCGACATAAACTTAAAGACACAGACAGCCTCTGCAAGATAAAGCCCCTCATAAACTGTAAGACTCAGACAACCTTTTCGGCACAAGGGATCACAAAGACCCCACAGTCCCTCCGCCACACGCCTACTATACACACAGACCCTCCTCTCCCGAGTCTCGAAGTCTATGATCTCCCATTCTTTTCTCATACCCCACCTCCCTCCCTCTTCACCCAGGGAGCCATGCCCTCCGTATATAGTAGCATCCGGCCGATATATGGGCTAGTGTGTGTGTGGGTGGAGGGGTGGGGGGGGGTCTTCCTCTTCCCTCCACATCCTCCTTTCTCACGGAGCGCTTTATGGGGTTAACGAAAGGCCACGAGCGAGCATTTGATGACAAGCCATGGTTACCTTGCCTTATGTGGGGTGAGGCTTGGTCAGTCGTCCATCGCGTGGAGGCTTTATCCCCCCCACCCCCCTCTGCTCTCTCTCTCTCTCTCTCTCTCTCTCTCTTACTTCCTCTAGAGCCTAGTCTCTCGTTAGCCTTTCCACACTCGGGTTTTGACGAGCGGACCAGGGTTGCGTTATGGAGAAGTTCTGGCTTTTGTTGAGTGGTCAGGTTGTGTTATAGTGAAGTTCTGGCTTTTTCTTTTTTTTCAGTGGTAAGGATTGTGTTATAGAGTTTTGGCATCGTTGAGTAGTTACACTTGTGAAATAAAACAGTTCTGGTTTTGTTAAGTGGTCAGGGTTATGTTATAGAATAGATCTGGCTTTGTTGAGAAGTCAGGGTCGTTCATATACCCTCTTCATCTGGTGTTGACATGCCCACACACCCTCATCGCTTGCTCAGCCATAAATAAGACTCCTAAGTTATACATCACACAAAGGGACAGACTCCCCGTGGATCTGTGGCTATATACGCGAAACAAGTGAAGAATGAATGGACAGGTGCGTATGAATGTGCTGAGCTTTGAGATGACCTTAGTATATGTATGAATGTTATGCCTGAAGCACTTGCATGTGTATGAGCTGCTTCATGACACATTCATTCTGCGAAAAGCAGAGTCAGGATGTCTTTCATACACGCTTTTGCCGTCTCCCGCCTTACTGAGGGAGCGCCGGGAACAGACGAATGAGCTTTACAGGAGAGGGAGAAAATCCTCACGAGCTGTGTTTACGAAAATCCTCAAGAAGTTCATCAGATATGGATGACCAATCCTGCCTTCTCTCTCAGGAATCATACGAGACAATGATCCGATCATTCTCTGTTCCTCTCAGGAAGAATCATACGAGACTGTTCTGATCATCCTCACAGCTGTTTCCAGTGTTGCTCCCGAGAGAGAGACAGAGAGGAACGCTCGCTCGGCCAACAATTGCACTACGCCTCGTGTGTGTATGTGTCAGCCACGCCCTCCCTGTATCACCACACACACACACACACACACCACTCATTACTCACCCGGTGTTCGTCCCCGCCTACCACACTTCGGGTGTCCTCCCGCGCGGTACTGTGTAAACAGCATTCATCTTGCGTCGTGCGGACCGCATACATTCTACCTTACCCCCGCACCCTGTCCCACCTTTAAGGGGCGACGTGCATACATTCTCATCAGCGGCGAACCGTTCTCCACGGCAGAGGGCGTGTCTGGTGTCACTCGCCGCCCAAGCCCGGTGCCGCCCCGCGGGAGGCCCGCCCACTTGTCTCTGTCTTGCTAATTGACCCATATATACCCAAGGACCAAGCGCTTACCTTACCACACCTTTTAGTGTGGTAGTTCAAGCTCGTTGGTTTAGTGTTTTCTAGTACCTGCGTGTAGTTAGAGAGAGGTGGAGTTCTACGCTTAAGGGGCTCACAGTCCCTTGAACTTTCTCGTCTATGACATAGCTTTAGAGGATTCGTAAACGTGTCAGCAATGAGAGGCTCATCGTTCAGTTTATTCCACTCGTGGAAATATCCCTGTACTAAAGAAAAGTACTTTTTACGTCTTTATCAAACGTTTTCTTTTGTTTAATTTCTCGTTATGGTCTCCTCCCCAGCCCGCTGTCCTTTGCATGCCACCCACTTTTTTGATCATCACTCTCTCATACAATATTTTTAGATATACTCACAGGATTAATTCCTCTATAACTCAAGTATCTACGAGGACGGTTTACATATGCATACCACCAGTCCTCAAACACCTCTTCCGAAGGCATATACACGAGTCGAACAGCCTGACTAACCCATCAGCAACGCATCTCCCCTACTCTTGAGAAACTTATCTGGAATCCCATCCACTCCCGACGCTATACCACACCTCATTCAGTGCAAAGGCTAAGGCTTTCATTACATATTTTCTTTTTTACCATCTCATTCGCCCCGAGACCCTCGCTTCATATTTCACCTCGTCCCAGGCACGCGATATCCGCCACCCTATCATTCATCTAACACATTCAGCAATCCTTCGTAATACTCACTCCAACTCCTTTGTCTGTTGCCACTTACCCACCCGTTCTTTTCGCTGTCACCCTCATCTACCTTTCTCCTCTCCTTATTTCATTCATTTCCGTCTCCCCGAAGAGTCATAGATAATCTTTCTCCCCATCTCTCATTTGCCACCTTTATCTTGACTAGCCTCCATTTTCCCTTTAAAATTTCCCTTTGTCTATTGCATAAACAGGTAACCACACACACACACACACACACACACACACACACACACACACATACACACACACACACCGCTTATCTTTAGTGGTTCCCAGCGCGTGTGCCACGCGTGGCTCTATCTCCCCCCTCCCCCTCCTCCCCTGTCTGGCCATAGAGGATGAGTTACGGCCGCCCACCCCTCTCCCCCGGGAGGTGGGGAGGGACAGCCACGTCTCTCCTGGTTGCCGCACTCCCGAGGGGAGGCCGTCCCTCATGCTCTTCTGTAACTCTATACACCCTCGGGGTTGGTCAAGTGCTTGTAAAATGTTTTTACCCACGCCGTAGCATATGGCCAGGCGGAGTGGCTGCAGTGTCTTGGCCGAGCCATATCCCCAGAGCGCCCTGGTGTGTCTGAAGTGTTTGGAAAGGTACTGGACCCCTCCTCCTCGTCTCGTCTCTTAAAGGGTCTTTCACCTGTTCTCTTAGTTCCTCGCTAATGATTCCCCTCTCGTCACATCTTTCTCTCTCTTTCTCTCTCACACACACGAGTGTCTCGTCCCTCACTCCTCTTCTTGTCCTGTCTCTCTCCTCGTCTCTCACGCTCTTTCGACCTGTCTTTCTGTCTCTCCTCACTCCTCGTTTACCGTCTGTCCGTCCCTCTAGGACCTAGTTCCTCGCTTCATACCTCTCTGTCGTTTATATTCCCTCTCCCTTTCTCTCACTCATTCTCTCTCCCTCTTCACGTCTCTCTCTCTCACCTCCCATTCCTCGCGTCCCCCCCCCCAACTTTTCCTCCCCTCCCACGGGCCGTCACGTGAGTCAGCCACGTCAGCCGTGATAGGTGGCATCCCGGGATGAAGACCAGGTGAGCTGGGGTCCACCACCGTCGCCACCAGGGTACACGGCCCGTGATAAGGAGAAGGGGTCATGCCAGAGGTCAACGAGGGTTACCAGGTACGCCAAGGCATCAGTCAAGATACAAGGGAGGGGAAGAAGTGAGGCAGGTGACCTGGTGAGAGGAGAGAGATAGGTGAATTTATGAGAAAGAGAGAAGGGTAATGAGGTGAGCAGGTGAAGGAGGACATGGGTGGCTGAATGGACGAGGTGGAGTGAAAGGGAGGGAGGGAAGGAGGCAAGTCTCTCCGGCTATCCTGAAGGACGCTCTAGCTTCGACGACTCCCCAGGACAACTTTCTACGGCTCCCTCTCCCAGTCTCTTGTTGACATCCCTCCAACCATATCCAGAAGACCTACCTCTGCTCTTTCACGCCTCCAAACGCCCTTATCTTCTTCTTTTTCACCTCCAAACAAGCTTCTGTGTCCTCCAACACACACACACCTCTCCACACACTCGTGTGGTCTTCAATCAAGTCTCTACACAGGCACATGTGCCATCCTTCATGCCGCCACACACTTGTGATTCCTCTCTCCCTCGCTTCTACATACACACCCCTGTGTCCCTCCACCATTCCTCTACACGGCGAGACTGACCTCCTCCAGCTCCCCACGCACGACTGTACCCTCAAGCACGCCTTTGCAGTACCCTGGCGCCGTTCTGAACACCTTCCCGCGCACCTTGTACCATCCACACTCTCTCCAGGGCGTCTATATGACTGCTACATCTGTCTGCTCACCTCTCCATGTCCCTGTGTCTTTACCTACGACACTGCTCTTTCTTCTCATGCATTGACAGATCCCTTCTTCAGTCCCATCTCTACATGATCCAGCAGCTTTTTCTTTCCCCCCCCACAACCCCTACGAGACTACGAGACCCACGCTCCGTCACCTATCTATCTACACCTCTTGTGCCCTTACCACTCCACCTCCTCCCGTGCGGCGGACCACTTTAGACCCGTCTGTAAGGGGAGGGGGCGTCTGTGTGTGTCTGCAGGGCGTGGCACCTCCGTCTGAGGAGGCTGAGTGACGGCCCGAAGTACCCTGGCATCAGTGGCAGCAGCAGCGATATCTCTTGAAAGGCATTCGTTCGCCTCGAGTCCCTGGGAGGTCCTGTGCCTTATGACGTAAAAATACGTTAAAAAAAAAAGAAAAGAAAACGGAGACAAGTAAACGCCTGGTAGGACTCCCACGTCCAAGGGAATTAAACATGCACGAATTCGTAAGACTGTGAAAGATGATCATTGCTCCTCTCGTGGTGTATTTATTAAGCCTTGGTGATCTTGCGTGCCACACGTGTGTGTGTTTGTGTGTGTGTGTGTGTGTGTGTGTACTCATGAAGGAATAACGTCATGGTCTATAAGCCAAAGTCGGTAAGACTGATGGACTTATGAGTTGATGGGGCCATCATCTGGTGTCTGTCGGGTTGTTTCGACGTTACCTTTTTGGCTGCTATCAAGCTTTGTTGTATGTCAGTGGGACTTGATGTCAGTACCTCCCTGCCCACCGCCCACCCTTCACACTACCTTCCTGCTCTCCGCCCACCCTCCACACACTACCTCCCTGTCCACCAGCCAACCCACTATGTTCCTAACTGACGATAATTCTTACCGAATAATTCTCTGTGCACATAAACTCCCTTTAGCACACGTCGAGTCGTAGATAATCAGTGAATAATCCTTCAAAATGCTTGAGCGATTATGCATAATTCTTCATTGGTGTATAACACGCAAAGAAAATAAAAAAAATGTGCTTTTCCTCAACTGATAGACTGACATCTGAATGCAAAAAAAGACACCTCTTGAGGCTATAGAGGAGACTATTCAAGAAAAAGTATACTCGTCAAGAGCCAGAGAATCTGTAACAAATGACCGTACCTTCGTCTTTCTGTCTTGTTACTGTCCATGAGACTCAGAGCCGCAATATTTCATGCGATGATTTCGCTCAGAAGTTAACGATTCTCTGCTTTTAATGGATCCCCGTCGCTTAACGAGACAAGGGAACTTGTTTGCTCAGCCGTGTGTGTGTGTGTTGACTTATCTGACGTAAATTTCTAAGTGACATCTTGAAAATCGAGTGAAATATCTTCAACTCGAAAAGTAAATTCAGGTTTGTGGTCCGTACTTTAACGCAGAGAGAGAGAGAGAGAGAGAGAGAGAGAGAGAGAGAGAGAGAGAGAGGAGGGGAGAGAGAGAGAGAGAGAGAGAGAGAGAGAGAGAGAGAGAGGAGAGGAGAGAGAGAGAGAATATATACAAAAACAATGCTCATCATTTGTTAAAGTAACGAGATATCCATTTTCTTTTCTATTTGCTTTTGATGACGAGAGAATATATATAAAAAACTTTCTTGGCTTCTTCTTACGTTTCGCTTTTTCGAAAGTGATTATACAGGATGGGAAGATTTCCCCGCTCTTCTTCTCCCCTTATCCTCACTCCCGCCCCTCTCAACCGCCTCGTAAGGCACGCAAGAGATACGTGGGTCGTAAATCTTTAATTCTCTCCTCTTAAAACAGAATATAAATTCCTCAACATGATGTCTTCATTATTACTTTTTTAACTCACGATCTGAGAACCTCCATACAACGGGTGGGGGCTCCAGGGGGTATAAGCTCGTTTTCTGTGGTCTCGTTTTCTTCTAAGAATATCCGATGAGTACAAAAGAGAGAGAGAAAGGAGCCTTTTTATTTTTCTTTTGAGCTGGCGCCACACAGTACCTGTCTGATTTGAAGTGTTGTTTACGCCGGGCGGTTCATGCCGATGGGGAAGGGGGGATGGTTGGTTGGTGACGTTAAATCCATCGCATGACTCCTTGCGACATGGAACACAAGGCTGGCGTGATCCTGTATATATATGTATATATCTTGGCGTCCGTAAAGGTCGAGGTGAGGACAGGGTTCCCTTACCCTGTGTGACCAGCCAGCGGCGCCTTGTTGTAATGCAGGTATGTGCCGCACCCGTGTCCTGGCTGGGGATTCCTCTGGTGTACACCTCGTCGGCGGCCTCAGTGAGAGAGGCATTGAGTACCGCACCATCCCGCCTCTGTCAAGGGCGACTTTGATTTTGTATCTGCTTAGATAGATTTGTTTAATAGTTTTTGTTTTACGCTAAAATTTTGCCGAAACAATTATGCTTTAAGTAAAGCTTTATCACTTTCTCCATGACATTTGCCTCACCCGCTTTCATAATAAAGTAGGAGTCTATCAATATCTTTTGGCAATGCGTTCACAAAGATCAAAAAGAAGAATTGTCCCAGAAGAGAACCCTGTGGCACTCTACTCCTGATCTCAACCCATTTCGAGAAGGCTCCCTTGACTAGCGTCCTTTCCTCTCTTTTACTAAAATCATCTTACGGTCCAACGAAGAAATCTCTCCCTTAATTCCCTCCTGGTAATGTAGTTTGTAGATAAGCCTCCCATATGGCATAATGTCAAATGCTTTCAGGCAGTTCAAATGCAAGCAATGTACATCGCTTTCGTCACAAACAGAGCTCACTCTCTTATGGAAATTTGAGGTTTGTTACACATGACCTCCTTTCCCTGAAACCATGTCATCTCTCACTTAAGTAATCTCTCTTATGTAGGAAGTCATCCAACTGTTTTCTGATTATCTTTTCCAGTATCTTACACACCGCGTTTGTCTTGGAAAACGGTCTGTAGTTCAACGCCTTTTACTCATCTCCATCTTTATAGACAGGTACTTGTAATTAGTATATATCTACTTACATGTAGAACATTTCTGAGCCTTTACATTTTCAGTTTTACGAGTTGAATAAGATCAATATTTACTACTGTTTGACGACTGAATATGATTTTCTCTTGATTGACTGCAGCCCATAGTGATCTTTCATTTTCCACTGTCGCCTGAATCTGGGTGTGGAGGTTGGACAGAAGCCATTTGCTGTCATTTTTGACCACTCAGATACTATCTGTCAACTGTAGTGTAGTGTATACCACATTTACGGTTTGGTGCATAAAGCGCATATCACTGTTGCCTTTGGTGATGCACACAGTGAATAACCTTCACGTAAAGCTGGTGATTACATGGCTACTGTGAATAATACAGTAACTGGAAATACAAGTATACAATAATACAGTAAGCATTGTTAGGTATAATTACCGGCTGGTTTCATAATTAGAGTTAATAACAGTATAATTAACCGTCTGTATTATGATGTTTGTACGTTCGCAATTTACTTACCTCGGATTATCGAGGGATTATCCACACTCGGGACCCAACAATGGTGATAATTCCTATACGATTGTGATTATCAGTCCGGGGATTACGGCTGATATTGTAAGATACTTTAGACTTTAATTAAACTTTACGATCGACGTAGGCAACACTGCGTTAATATCTTTGTCACCTATTTTGGTTCACTGTATAAGAAGTTACGACAGATTTCTCTTTAAATTGCTCTTGGATCATGATTTATTGAGGTACAGTGCAAGGACTGTCGTGAAGAGGGTGTATAGCTTTAGAATTACCCAGAACACCAGAAGAAGGTCTTTAAGATTTATATCTTACGAGTGACTGTTATCATTTGACGCTGACGGCCTTAATGACCCTGGTAGTTGAAAAGCCTAAAGCCCAAAACAACCCAAACAACTAGTCACCCAGCCGTGCAACACAAAAAGCCAAGGCAACAAACACACACACTGACTCTGCAATACATCACTTCAACACAAATTTTCCATCTACATCAACGTAACATTAGACACGTCTTGCCAACACCACATCACGACACATCACCAGAGGAAACATCATTACTACCATCCAATCTAGGAGAACACCATGAACCAGAGCACATCACCATACCACATCTCTATCACACCCAAATCACGTAGCACATATTCAAAACATCACCTAAATTACACCATCATCACGCATTCCACATTTCCAACAATGCAAATTATCGACACTGTCTCAGGAAATCACCAACACTGCACATTTCCACCAACACATCACTAACACAGCTCTTCTTCCACCAACACAACACCAACACAGAGCACATCTTCCATCAACACAGCACTTCTTCCGCCAAACACATCACCAACACAGCACGTCTTCCACGTACACAGCACTTCTTCCACCAAACACATCACCAACACAGAGCACATCTTCCAACTACACATCACCAACACGGGCCTCTCTTTCCACCAACACACCACTAACATAACTCGCAACCGCCACTCACCTTCCAGGGCGCTCCGGAGCATAGGTCTTCGCGGCCTCTGAAAAGAGAAGAAGAATCCTAGTTAGTGCCATGGATGTGCACGGTCATACGCGTACCTCAGAGAAGTGATGTCCATCCATGATCACCATGAGTCTCAGGCTTATTGACCATGAGAGCTGTAGACGATCCTAGAACTGGAAATACTTTAATAGCATGAACATGCAAGTGAGAGAGAGAGAGAGTCTTCTTTTGGGCGTTATTCATACTGAAAAATGGGTAAAAAGTAGCTATAAAAACTGAGGGGAAGAGCCAGGGTTTCATCATTCTCAAATGGTTTCGATCAGACCGCCTTCAGGAGGAGAACTTGAACCTCCTGAAGATGTGTCGCTGTCGAATCGTGTCGAGAAGAATGAATTCTTGAATCCTGCTTTTTTCAGTTTTCGTTGCTACCTTATATCTTTACCTTACATTACTGCTTTATGAAAATTACAGAATTGTGGTAGAGTAGAAAAAATAAGAGGGTATTAGGTAGTATGTAAAGATAAGAAGGCAACAGGATCTCTGGGGTGAACGAAAAGCCAATGGATGGTATTGGAAATTCATCAGAAAATGGATAATTTGGAGAGATTATAAGGTGATGGACGGTGTAGAACGTAACATGATTATGAGCACTAACAATACATACATATAATATGTTCGTGTCAAACTCAGCGACTGAATAACGTCAGGAAATACACTGTCAAGTTGGTGCTTTGGAGAAACTGACGACAGACGAACTGACGGTCTTTGACGAGGTTATCTACTGGAGGGACAGAAATTATAACCAATACAAGGAAGTAAAGAAGATGGCCTTTATTGAGGTACATGAGGCTTTGAAATCGTTCTCTCTACGTCCGTTAACTTAATTATAATATGAATGATAATGTTAACTGACCTATGCAGATCACCTGAAGCACTCAGCGTGCCTATAAATGCTAATCGAAACTTGTTTTTGTTCCACATAGGCGTGGACTTGCTGACAAAGGCAATCGAAATCTTGTTTAAGCATCAGAATGTAATTATGAACCTTGTGTCTGATTGTACACCCTTTATATATCCCGCTGAGAACAGACTTTAAATCAAACGCAGAAAAGGGCTAAAGAGATATCTAAGTAACGAAGGAAATAGAAATAATTCAAGAGTTTTGGAGGAAGCGGAAAAACCTGTCCTTTCAAAATAGAGAAGGCCATAGCTATGACATGAGAGGGCAAAGAATTCCAGAGTAGGGAAACAGTTATCAAAACGGCCCACCCTTGAAATGCTAACGACCACATCGCATTCACGCCATGCAGTAGCCTGTCAGGTATTACGTATTCTCTGGGGCAGGAACAGGAGTAATTTCCAGAGGATAGAGAAAGAGAACCAAAACATTGCGGCTTAGGCCGAGCGGGTCAAGTTTTGAGGTCACAATGGGAGAACTGATCAGTCGGCCTGCTTTTGGACACAACTTCGTAGAGTCAGTCGAGAGTCGGAATCGCCTCGGATGCGAATACACGAGCCCATACCAGACCGACTGAACCCGTCATTTGTATAATCGGAACCACTGTTTGGAGGATGAGAATTTCCGACATCTGAGCAGGAGTCCCAGTTTCTTAGAGGCCGACTTTATACAGTCCGTGTAGTGTGGGTGGGTTTCATTGGCAGATCAGAATTCACGGTGACGCCAAGTATATTTCCTTAAGCGAGGCAGCGTCAGGAATAAAACGGGAAAATGGCCTCATCTGCACACATCTCATCCGTAGCCTTCGTGCATAGCATCTTTGGGGATGAGGGAGAAAAAAAGAGAAATACTGCCTATCCTGCGTGTTTTTGATCTTCACATCTGACCTCTACAGCTCAAGTGACCTCGTCTAAACTAACCCTCCTTCCCCATACCCCCCAACTCATCTGGTGGTCACATACCATCATTCCCCGAACTGACTGACAGCGAGACTGTACCATCGTCAGGTGGACGGAAAGGAGTACAGTCTCGACAAAAGAACTTTTCGCTGCTCGAATCCATCAATTCCCTACTCCTGACTGGAGCGCAGCTTTTGACGCTGTTAAGTTTCCCACGAAAGGGGGGTCCTACCCTAAGCCAAGGTACCCACTGAACAACCACGCCGAGGGGAGGATGAACACCTGGGTAGGGTGTGGGCCGACTGCCACGCCCAAGATTCGAACACCATATGCAGGTCCGACCCCCGGGATGGCCCCTGCTGACTCATCCATGGTCAGTAACACTAAACCACTACATCACAGGGGTGTGTGTGCGTGTGTGTGTGTGTGTGTCTGAGGATACATATGGGGTTCTTCCCGTCTTAATGAAGCAACCAGCGAGAGAGAGAGAGAGAGAGAGAGAGAGAGAGAGAGCGAGACAGA
>JAYMFT010049365.1:0-15304 GCA_038088735.1 Panulirus argus
TCTCTCTCTCTCTCTCTCTCTCTCTCTCTCTCTCTCTCTCTCTCTCTCTCTCTCTCTCTCTCTCTCAACCCCCCCCCTGCAGTGTTGCCCGGGATGGCCCTCAAGTGGGGCCCCCTTGAGGACCCACCACCGTGCTGCTACTCAAGTGTCAACACAAGTGCCCGGCTAATAATAGGCGATACCGCTAAGTCGATACAGGTCACGAGTTTGTATTTCTTTTTTCTTTTGCGATCAGTATGGACGTGTGTGTGTGTGTGTGTGTGTGTGTGTGTGTATGTATGTGTGTGTGTGTGTGTGTGTGATTATCTATTTGTGCAGTACGGGGAGGGAGTTCCACACACTCTTCCATTTCTTGTACTGTCTTGAATTTCGTACCAAGTTTTAGATTTTTGTATCATTTACTCATCCAATTGTCGAAACGCAGTTCTGATACATACTGATAATTTCTCTCTTGATATGGTATTTTGGCGATAGGTTGAGTGCCGTGTTGACTCCGTACGTCCATTTCACCCACAGCTTATAGCCATGTCTGGAGCTTCTTAAAGTGCCTCGCATTTTCATTATTTGATTGACCTGAACTTCGTCAACCAAAATTACCTCGCGAGCTCTACAGCATGTCGAGGTCCCTATGTAAGTGGCTGCAATCCTCGTCGCTCCACACTTCTCTCATGACTTTAGCATTATCCACGAACATAACCAAGTATGAATTCAGCCCTTAAGTCATTAAAGTAGGTCAAGAAATATAAGGGGGAACAACACCCAGCCCTGCGGCACGCCTGTGGTTACACCATACTTACCAAGAGCTCTTTCGTCTCTGCGTCGTGTCTTCCCTTCCTAACATGATTTTCGACGCGCCGAAGGAGTCTTCTCTCCTTCTTCCTGTCTGAACATCCTTCCTTAGCGGTCTCTTGTATGGGAAGCAGTCAGAGATAGTGTGGCTGACCGAGAACACACAATCTACTGATCGATCTCTGGTGTGTCTTAGAACGGAGTTCATTCTGTAAAGGAAGTTCGAAAGACTTTGTACGAATAATTTCTGTTCACTTGACCCATTTTCTTTGATACTGTGATAGTTTCTCCTCTGCTTGACGTAATTATACATTTTGTTTGCTTATCTTTTCTAGCGAATTTTATAACCCACACCCTCGAGGTAATGATGTGTTATTCAGTGTATGTATGTTAAAAAAATAAAAAAAGGAACAGAGGATGGGTCCAAGTGAGGATTTTTATCTCTAGGGCTCAGTCATCTGCTCTTGACGCTACCTCGCTAACTTGGGGAAATGGCGAATTTGTATGTAAAAGAATTACGTGTATATTCCCGTGTTTAAAAGGGCTTTTTAGATTTGATAAACATTTTTATTGTTTTGTAATTGCATTGATATATTTTATTTAGGCTAAAAGTATTAATTAGGTTGACTTTGCCCACTAACGAAAAAATGACTGAATATTATTTGTAACCATACATGATTTGGCGCACAGTCTATTGTCTAAGAAGGTATTGATTCAGTAATGTGTAATTATATGGACTTAATTCTGTTCTAATATGAAACGACTAATGATCCTCCCTCCCTCCCGTCCTCATGCAATTAAAACTCACAAAGACAAGATATCTTGTTCGTCCTAATTATGGCTTTGTTATTGATGGTGATCATTAAGTCGATAGTGATAAATGGTGGGATAGTGATCTACGGTGGTGATTCTAGGCTAGGGGGCATCAGAGGGACCAGATTGGTTTGTCATAACGGTGAATTACGTTGGAACAGAAATCACAGTGAATTTCGCCGTCGATCGATTTAGAGTTGGAATAGTGTGGATTGATTAGAAGTCGGGAAGAGATGATAGTGCTATAACCGGCAGGATATCCGTAAGAGCGGTGGTCTGCCAGTCCTTTTTGCAAGGATCAGCGTCTTCAGTACGCTGTAAGACACTGAGGTAGAGGTGAGTGTGTTTTGCCTTCTGTAGAGAGGTCGAGAGAGGTTACGCACGCTGTCTCCACCATCCTTCAGGAGTGATGGACTCGAATATGCAAAGCTGGCAGGATTATACTCTCTTTAAGTGATCTCTTCGTGGCTTTGGAGTCTGCAGGGGTGGAGATAGGGTCTCTGAAGGCGTTCTGTCTCAGAAGTCTTAGGTCTGCAGACATATGGGTTAAGTTAGTCTGGGTGAGTCGAGGAATAGCCCGAAGGGTCTGCGCTCAAGACACACGGCTGGCTGTCTCTCGCATTTGAAATAAGATGAGGGCGAAGCAGTCGGCTGGAGGATGCAAGTCGAGGGAGGTACGAAATATACCATTACGGCAGGATGGGAAAATTAGCCTTAGTCGCCCTCTTTGCCCATCCCCATCCCTTAGTGCTCCTGGCACATCTTCGGCTGAAAGGGAGACTTAAGGTAGACGGGGATGCTTCACAGTTGACGCGGACGCCTTAGGCTGAGGCAGAGATCTCACGCAGACAGGTTAACACGGTGATCACCGCCAGGTACGGAGACTTCATCGCTGCCAAGCAAATGGCAGGCGAATTAGGGAGAGACTAATACGGAGATCTCACGCTGTTGGGTCGCACGGAGACCGTACACTGACACAAGACCTGGAAGCTAACTCTGCGACCTCGTCCTTCTGACATGGGGGAACTTCGCTCGACTCGGAGGACCCCAAGTCAAACGGAAAAAGCCAAGGCAGAGGTGGAGCGCGGTTGATGCAGACGCCACAAGCACAACACAGCAGTCGATCATCTTTATTTATGTTCACGTCGCGTTTACATAACGTGGTCTAGCACACCGAGGGGTGCGGGGCTTTGTTAAGTCTCTGAGTGCTCGCTCGGTAAACACAGCGTGACTGACTGGGCTGGCTGGGAGTACTTTAGCACAGGGCTTTCATTATGAGGGAGCAGAGATGTTCCACCAAAGAAGGTAGGACTGGTGGTGATGCGCACGGCTCTGGCGGGGTGTGTGGGTGCTCGTATCGTCAGAGTTTCTCTGCAGACGAGGACTGTGTCGAGTCCCGTCTTGATGCAGTAGACGTGCAGACAGAATAAGCACACGTCTGTGTGTCGGTTTAAGTTCACGTACACACACACAAAAGAAGAATCGAGTAATTAATTGACGTAATTGTAATTGATTTCGTTCAGGAACATACACAAAAGAGAGGATTAATTGTAATAATAATATGCAAGACACTAGATATACGTCCTAGTTGGAGGTTGTTGGTATAACATCCCTTACTCTGATGAGGGGGACGGTTCATCTCTTCGGTATGCTGGCCTGACTAGTGATACACTGCTGCAAACAGCCGCGACTCTGCGTGGTCAGGTGGACGTGGCAATGGTTACCTTGTGAGCAGTGGACGGAGGAGCCCACTGCTGGTGCTGATGATGATGATGGACTCGAAGTCTTCTCCACCAGCTGGCGTACTATGGTGCATGATAATGTGGTGGTGGTGGTGGTGTCTTGCCTCCCTCCCAGCTGGATGATAAGTCGAGGGAGGGGTGCGGTGGTAACAGCTAGGGTAGGATGGTGTTGAAATAGGTCTCGTGTGATAGGGAGGGCTAGAGATGTGGCTTGGTGGGCCACATAAGTCGAGGGAGGGGTGCGGTGGTAACAGCTAGGGTAGGATGGTGTTGAAATAGGTCTCATGTGATAGGGAGGGCTAGAGGTGTGGCTTGGTGGGCCACAGGTGTAGTGAGGTGGGCTGAGAATGTTGCAGGGTGGGATAGTGGTGTGGCAAGGTGGATAGAGATGTAACAGGGTGGGATGGTGGTGTAGCAGGCTGGGACGGTAGTCTGGCAGGCTGGGATAATGATGACGTGCAGCGATGGGATAGTGAAGAACTAGGGTGGAATAGGGGCGTAGCACTGGGGATGGGACGTGTAGCATAGTGGTGAAGGTCACTATATCCCTTGGGATAAGGAGGGAGTACATCTCTGCAATAGTGTGGTGCAGCACTTGGGATATGGTGTGCACCACTCGGGATAGGAAGGATGTAGCATTAGGGATAGGGGAGTGGTAGCGAGGATGGGGCTCTGGTCGCCGACGTGCTCGTCCCTCTGCGGGGTCAAGTCTGCCGTGCTTTGGTAAGCTGTTTGGTTTGTTTTGGCCCAAAGTTTTACTTTATGGCACCATTTCCATTCGAAGTTTTTTTTTTTTTCAGGTTGAAGTCATCCTTTAATTTTTTTTTCATTTTATTATTTGTCTTATTCTTCACTTCACTTATTTTATTTTTTTTTCCCCCCACAGTGAATATGTCTCTGTCTGTCTGTCTGTATCGTCTGTGTATCTGTTTTTGTGAGAGAGAGAAAGAGTTTAGCATTTGACATTTGTGTAGCAATGAACCTGCATCTTCAACTCCCCCACGCCTTTCTTCCCTACGCCCCATCCTCTACATGAGGGAGATAAAGAGAATCTTCTCCCCTCGTCCGCTCTCCCCAGCTGCCCCTTCAGTTTTAACAAGATTCAGTGCCTCGTTTTCTCTCATTGATGAAAATGAATGAAAATGGACCATGGGGTGTGTGTGTTTGTGTGTGTGTGTGTGTGTGTGTGGGTGTGTGTTCGTCTCCCAGTTAATTATATTTAATTTCCACGTTCCCTCGTGTGATGAGAAGGAACGGTAGCACTTGAGCAGGGAGGGGGAAGCTGGCAGGCAGGCGAAATGTCACATTCCTGATTAGAAACGGAAAAAGGAGGGAGAACATTTCTTTTACACTTTTTTTCTCTCTCTTTTATAGAATCGGGTTGATTAATGTGATACAGAGAGAGAGAGAGACGGGCAGGTAGATAGACTGATTGATTTCAAGGGGGTTTGATTACGAGAGAGAGAGAGAGAGAGAGAGAGAGAGAGAGAGAGACTAAAGAGATAGAAAACGAGACAAAGCCAGGACATCAAAGCTTGTGCCAGACAACACAAAAACCTCCCTCCCCTCCCCCTCACCTCTGCCCCCCCACCATCCATTCCACGAGACCTAAGATTTGTCCCACCCTCCCCCAACCTTTTTTTTCCCCCTCCCCCTCTCTCATCCCCCCCTCCTCCCCATCCAGTCAGAGACCACCGTCCTGGGGATGACGCAACACGGCCCGCGAGGAGTGGGGGGTGGGGGGGGGGAGTTGCCCGGAGCTGGGAGGGGTGGTGGGGGTGATGGAAGATTAACTACCCGGATAAGCAGACAGGTCCCCAAATTGAGGGCCATTCTTATCGTCCTCCCTCGTTCTGTACAGCGCGCGTGTATTTCCCCTTTTGTATGAGGCAACTTGCGTGCCGCCGCGTCACGGGGCATCGCTGGAGAGATTACGTGCAGCCCCATTCTCTCTCTCTCTCTCTCTCTCTCTCTCTCTCTCCCGTAAGCTTAGCCTGGCTCATAACTTGGAAGATGATTTCCTATTTGACCATGGGACTTTATACACACTTATTATTAGTTATTTCCAACTTGAATGGCACGAGACCCATAACTCTAGTTTGGTTTTTTTGCCCGAGTTACGCGCCGTATAAGAATGGTTTAATCTGGTACCTAACCTGGTTTATAACATGGAGGGGAAATCTCTCCTCTGACCTTGGATCTCACGACAGATGTTTTTGATGTTTTCCAAACAATATTTCCACCTGCTCCTGCTTCACCCCCCCCCCCCAACGGACTGGGCTGCGCTCCAGGCGTGGCGAGTGCTCCGTGGAGTCACCCCCAGTTGTTACGTTACGAAGGACACTTTATTTTGAAGATTTTGCGACTGAGTCTGTCGATATATGGCGAGTTGATCTGTGGATACCTTTATAGATTCGCCCAGATGTACTTGACTGTTTAGGGAAGGTTTTTGGTTAATTTCGCAATAACACCTATCTAAATGCAGCCTTGATATATATATATATATATATATATATATACTCCAATATCCCAGGAACTCCTACAACTCGAACGCTGCGCTACTTCCCGTAGTAGGGAAATGATGGAACTCCTTTGGAGTGAGAAGTGCTTTGGAGACCCCGTACTTTCGATGATACACGGCTTCGCGAAAGGTGACTTTTTTTCACTCGCGGTGTAGCCTCATGCAGTCGGAGTCCGGTAACACACACGCGCGCGCACACACACACACACACACACACACACACACACACAAACGTGTCTATGTACACAGATGTGTATATATGTATTTATGTATTTACACATAAACGTGTGTGTGAAGGGAGGCAGACAACCATAACATTCCCTACAGAGGGTGTCTTCCTGTCTGCACCAGCGCCTCCGTGCATCCTTGTGAGGGGGCCGCCCCCCTGCACGCCCTCTGTGTGCGCCTGTGTTTACACTTGTGCATCATACGTACCCACACAGGCGAGGAGATCCTGTTATGCTCTGTCACCCAAGCGAGTAGCAAAGGAAACACACGCGCACACATACGCGCACACTCACACACACACACACACACACACACACACACACACGTACACACACACACACACACACACACACACACACACACACACGTACACGCACACATACACAGAAATGCCAAATATGAAATTACTTTTTCAACAGCAGCAGCCGTGGCACAGACAAGGACATACCTCCGCTGAAAAGTTGAAAATGATGACTTCGAAAAGTCAGAGGGACGGAGTTGGATGATTGGTGCTCCTGAGAAAGGAAAACTCAAAGGGAAAGACAAAAAAAAAAGTGAAATAATTCCATAGTTTCTTCATGTGACTGAAAAAGGAGACATCATAACGGTATCTACTCGTATGGGTGATCTTTACACAGAAGGGATGGGAAACGGCAGCCAGTTGCGTCCGAAGGGTCCCAGGCCTTATGAGATACGACTCACAAAGACGACTCACGAAAGCAATGGGGAAAAATAATGCCTGTGGATGAGAGGAAATGAAGCCACATCATGGCGGATTGAAAGAGACGGTTCAATAGGAAGTGATGATAGGACAGTCGATAGGACGGATGGTCTATGATTCTACCATGGCTGAAAGAGAAGATGGAAGTACAGCCACTCTAGATATTACAACAGTGCTCCATACAGGGATGAATGAGACCCTGTTGACGTGGAATACATACAAGGAGTAAACTTGTCATAGCTCCTGTGCACCGCCCACAGCTTCTGCGAATCAGGTTTTGTAATGTTTAGTGGGGTATCCACGGCAAAGGAGAAATGGCCATGTTTAACGTGTTCTGATTACTGCAGGGGTGAATTATAGCGCTTTTTTTTCTAACTGATAGGAGGAAACGAGGGAGATTTAGAGAGAGAGAAAAGATCAGAAATTCTGCTTTAGAACTGTTGAGCTTAATCAGGCTGCTGCTTCCTCATTGCAACACGTTTCTGCCGGCTCGAATTTTTGAGAGGAAATGTGTTCACTGGCAGGAAAAAAGACCGAGTGTCGGAGTGAGAAGGGGTGGGGTAGGGGGGTGGGAGAGTGAGTTGAAGAATGTGTTCTGGTTCCGATGGCGTAAGAGTGAACAAGGTTAGGGGGCTGGAGAGAGAGAGAGAGAGAGAGAGAGAGAGAGAGAGAGAGAAGAGCTTTTGCGACAGGACAGAACCACGAAGGGAACCACTGTTTAACAGGATAAGAAGTCACAGTGGAGGGACTGGAAAAAAACGCTTTGTCTCGGAGAGCAGAGGGAAAAGGAAGAGTGAAAGTAAGGAGGTGCAGTTGGCAAAGATTCAACTCAGGATATGGATATTCCGTGACCATGATAAAAGACGTCGCCCATGATAATATTTCCGATATCAAGGATCCTCGTCAGATAGCAAGACGGAGGTGGAAGGCGAGGAAAGTATGCCTCCTCTCTCCTCTCCCCTCTCCCTTCCCATCTCTCCTCTCCCGTCTTCCTTCCCATCTCTCTTCCCACCTCTCTCCCTTCCCATCTCTCCTATATCTCTCAAGTCTCTACAAACACTATCGGACATACTATAAGTAGAAATAAAGAATAATAAAGCATACTGTCTTCGGACTGTGATGGAATAAGTAATATTTTTCTTTACCATTTTTTCCCCGAGGAGTCTCCGAAACCGCTGAGAAATTCCTGTGACTAACAAGGTGTTTCTGTGGCCCAGACGTATCCCTGGGGCTTCTAGGGTGTCTTCCTGGTCCCCTGAGATGTCCCCGCGGATTCCGAGGTGTCCCTATGGCTCCCGAGGTGTTCCCGTAGTCCCCAAGGTGTCCCCATAACCCCCGAGGTGTCTCTGTGGTTCCTGAGATGTTCCCGTGACCCCTGAGATGTCTCCGTGGTCCCCGTCAGTTCCCAAGGTTTCCCCACAACCCCTGGGGGGTGTTTCCCCGATGCTGATCGCGACGAACCTTTTCCTCATTATTGAATTTCACATAAACTTCCCGTCGGTCCATCAATAGCGGCCGCGGGTGGTCGCCCACTGCTTCACCCCTTCCCTCATCCTCCCCACCCCCCAGGGTAGCGGCCCCCTGATACCTACGGTCTCGCTGCGTGTCTCTCTCCCCCCTCCTAGTCTCTACCCGCCCCAGAGAGAGAGAGAGAGAGAGAGAGAGAGAGAGAGAGAGAGAATCTCTTTCTGATATTTACACAAGCTTCAGGATCCAACTGTAGCATTCAGTGGTCTTTCAGTAGCACAACCTCATTCTACTTTCATTCTTTTTTACGAAGACACTTTTTCTTTATTTGGAGGAATGGGAAAGGTGGTCTTTCATCAAACTAAAGGCTCTATTTTTCGGAGTTTTTGACCGGTCCTTATCGAATATTTAAGTCTTCTCGTCCGAAACAAGCAGTCTCTTCTCGCCTTAAGTCTTGTCCACAAGTCCCACGAACTGAGGACTTAGCCTCGCTCGCCCAGCGCTCGAGTGATGACGAGAAGACCTTTCGCACGGAGGCGCAAATTCCAGACGCAGGAGTCGCGGCTTCGCGACGCCTGTAGTGCAGTGAAGCGTTGGGCGGGACACTTGGCCGCTCCGTTTACCTCAGAGGAGGAAAGATATGGCCGACGTCAGCCCGGCCAGCCAGCTACTCCTCGCCTGGCTGAGACGGTTGGCGAGGGGTGGCGAGAGAGGGGAAAAAGGATGGGAGGCAGAAGGAAGATAAAAGAGTAGGGAGCAGGATGAGGGGAAAGAATTGAATGGAGAGGGATATAGGACAAGGGTGTCGCATCCAACGCAAATTTCTGGCAGAAGAATCCACGTAGAAATAAGAAGAGCTTGCTTGAGGCTCCAGTCATTGAAGATGGAGCTTTGTGGGTATAGCTGTGGGGTTGTGAGTGTAGCTGTGGGGTCATGTGGGTAGCTGTGGGGTCGTGGGTGTAGCTATTGAGTCCAGGGTGAGTGTAGTTCCAAGCTCGTGGGTATAGTGCCTTGGATGTGGTTTGGCGGGTGTAGAGGTAGTTCAGTCGTCTAAGATGTTGCTGTGTGTTCACTCATTGCCTTTCCTAAAAAAGAAGAAAAAATTACGTTCATTGGCACAGGATTATCATTTTATGTTTTGGAATTTGAATAATTAAATTTTAGAGGAGTAATACAATTTGCTGTAGAACACATTTGGAGTGTTCTCTTTTTTGCCAGCTAGATGACCTTCTCGTAGGATTACATTGCATTACATTCTTTGGATGTAGGTGCCATGAATGGCATGCCCAATGTCACCAAACCCAGATACTGGACAAATTTATTTCTTCTAGTCGCCTTTGATTGAGTTTATATAATAAGAATTATAATCAGATATTGTGGATGGCCTCACTCAGGTAAAACCTGTTTTACCTGAATGAGGTCAGCCAGGAGTTGTCAGGACAAAGTCAGGTTGAGTGCGGGTCACACAGGACCTTATACCAACCTCTCCTCTCAGTAATTACAAGGTAGTTTGACCCCATTCCATGTTTCCTCCGGTTCTTTATACATAACCTGTATTGCATCTAATTTCTCTCTTTGTATCTAATCCTCTGAAGATGTGGTAATACACGAAATCGCTCGGATTCTCGTGTTTCCTTTCCCTAGTGGTGTATGTGTGTGTATGTATATGTATGTATGTATATATTCATACTTACTCGCCTTTATCCATTCTCGGTGCCACCTCGTCCCACAGGAAACAGCATCGCCACCCTCCTGCGTCAGCGAGGTAGCGCCAGGAAACAGACGAGAAAGGCCACATTCTCTCACACTCAGTCTCTAGCTGTCATGTGTAATGCACCGAAACCACAGATCCCTATCCACTTCCAGGCCCCACAGACCTTTCCATGGTTTACCCAAGACGCTTTACACGTCCTGGTTCAGTCCATTGACAGCACGTCGACCCCAGTATACCACATAGTTCCAATTCACTCTATTCCGTGCACGCCTTTCAACCTCTTGCATGTTCAGGCCCCGATCGCTCAAGATCCCTTTCACTCCATCCTTCAACCTCATCATCTGCGAGTTAAATGAGATGAAAGGGGAACCATAACCACCAGTTGAGAGACTTTAACGAACCAAGAAGGAAGGAGTCGCCGTTACGTCACAGCAGCATCGGGCGGGCTATCTGGTGCTGCCACGCCCCAGCCAGTGACGTCATCATGGCCCAGCGTTCACACTTACCGTTAAAAATAGTTTAAACTTCGTAAAAAAAATAAACCTTAGGGCTGACAAACCCGCTACTTTAATGCATCCGCTAAAGTAATGACAAAATTGCGATTTGCATCCTACCAAAACCGTTCCGGAAGCGATAAACAGTGAGTCCTAATATATGTCTTTCATTCTGAATGCTGGGAAACGATTATAAACATCCTGTTTCTTCTTAAGCAGTGTTGCACGTGAAATCCGCGCTGGAAGGGGTCAGATAGGGAAGTAGTACATCCACAGAGAGGTGAGCCACCCGCACCCGCTTATGCAACACCGCTTGGACGCTAGCTCTCTCTCTCTCTCTCTCTCTCTCTCTCTCTTATCCTTCCCAGTTGGGTACATGGCGAGGTTGTCTGAAGCGTTGGACCTTAAACCTTTTTGAGCACCGAGGTACAATCGCTGAACGTGATGGTACGACCCCTTAGGCATAAGGGCACTACCCTATAGGGCATGACGGCCTGGCCTTTAAGCTGACCCTCAGAAGCCAGGTCGCAGGTCACACCGTCTTACCCAAGAATCGTACAACGTGCTCAAGGATTGTACCCTCGTGCTAAAGGTTCGTAATGTGCTCAAGAAATATATGGCCGTGCTGAATGGCTTTAAGGGAAGCTGAAAACGGCACGGGTTCTTAACGCTGTTCCAGAGTTGAATTCATAGTCGAGTCTTCTATTATTACCAACCTTAGCTTCTTAGGCTTATTCAGAGAATTACTGCTGTCTCCTCAGTCCACTGGCTGCTGTTTTCATACGAACGCATCAGCAACCCAATGAGGGGTAACGATGGCAGGGCCTCTGAGAGGGAGGGGGGAGGGGGGGAGGTGCAGGGGGTGCGTCGTACCCGGGGTCCGGGGGTCCAAAAGGGGGCCCGGGAATTTCATGGGATTTCAGAAAATGCAGAAAATCAACAGAGCGGCGCTCCATTCCACCCCTCTCTCATCTTCCATACCCTTTCTGGCCTTACATCTCATAGCATAAGACCGTAGTGGATACAAACAGAATGACTAATGGAGAAGGGAAGGAAGGGGGGCCCTAAAAGAAACTTTGTACCCCCAGATAAAATTCCTCTCAGGGGCCCTGAACGATGGTTTTGGGGGTATGTCAGTTCCAAACTTACCGGAACGACTTTCGCAAACTGCTGAGTCCACAGACGCAGTTACCAAGACGTGACGTGTTCAGGTCCCAGGTAAAAACAGAGGTCCCCGGCCATAACAAAATACCTGGCCAATACTCTTTTATTTCTCGTATCAACTGAGTCATCCGCTTGGCCCTTACTGGAATCAAGGGACACAGCGGCTGTTATGTCCTTGGAACGCACACAAGTGAAAGACAGAAGAATATTTGCTGTAGAATCCGTGGCTCTCGAAATGTAGCGGGAAAGGCGTTCATAACTCGAAGTGGAGAGAACTTTCTGACGCTGCAGGAATCTTACTTACTCCAACACCTTGAACTGCTTTCTCGAGTCACGGAGAAGGTGTGTAGTGAAGGTGCACCATTACATATCTTTCTTTCCACAGAAGCCAAAGTAACCTTACGTTGCTTATCATCGCCAGTCCACCATCTTATTACAAGGTGGGTCGAACGCGTAATGAGATGGCCTGCTAACTGCTTCCAGTCACAGTTAAGGATGCCGAAGACCAGGAAGTGACAGACGACACGGCCAAGTCGAAGCAGCACAGACTACGACGTCTGAGGAGAAAATGACCCACATCTTGGAGAATCTTCTAACACTGCGTCTAGCTAGAGCGGCGCCAGCGCCCTTGGAAGGAGATGTGAAGAACTCCGGGAGAAAAAAAAAACTTTTGTGACCAAGATAATCAGGCCCGATGTGTCGGAGTACACCACCTGTAGCAGCACACCCTCGGAGGACCAAGCTATGCGTATTGCATCTGACACAAATATCATAAGTCAACAGTCGTATGGGAAGCGTGGGGAAGGGACGACGAAATAGGAACCTACTCCGACATTCCCCACCCGAGCCATGTCTCAAGCATCCTGTCTCGCAAACACACATTACGCGAGACGCCCCAAGGACAAAGGTTGCTTCTCAGTTCTGTCCGAAACAGCCTGAAGCATTACCGTTAACGATAATGACTACGCGATGCTTTTTATATGATACCTACCTCAAATCCAAAGCTGTATCATGCATACCTCAAAAAAAAAAAAAAGGGAGGGGGGGAAATCAATAGCGTTTGTACCGTTAAGTTTTTAAACCAGACAGAATAAACCACAGGCCATAAATGTGAAACTGAGCAAGAAGAATCTTGTTTAGGAAAAAATGCAAAGAAGTACTTTTATCAAAAGCTTTTATATACGAAAAACTAATGAGTATGAAAAAGCTTTTATAGTTCCATATTCATCTCACATACTGCCTAGAGAACTGGCTGCTTCCCATTTGTACCATCTCAGTTGTCATTGACCACTCAAGACGACCCCAGACTATCGAGGGTACGCGTCACAATGTAGTTGCTCACGGTCAATTTTAGCAACCCATAAAGACCTTAGTCAAGTAATATCCTATTACTAATTTTACACTAGGGCGTGACCTACCAATACATGGTGAGTTTGTGAGCAACGACAGTTAGTTGGGTGACTTGTAAACAAGAATGAATGGTTGTTCGAGTGTGCACATCGTTAAACTGGTTGGCAAAACAAGACTTGATAATATATACATTGGACTTCAAGGTAAAATTCCCTAACGTTTCCATGCTATACGCATTTCCCCCTGCAGCAAATTTCTTGAAATTTTGCCCGATCGTCCGTTCATATTCCTGTCATGTGTGGGAATCCTACAACGACACGGGTTCTGGCTCACTTCCGTTGGTTGATTAAATGGGTCTACATCTACTGTACTGAACCATACATTAATTACGTAAACAAGACGATCTTTGACCTTCAAAAACCAAGATTTCTTCCCAAAAGATAAGACACGATTACCAGATAACTTCCCAGACACCATGGTTATAATGGTTTATCTAAAGTACGTGCCACGGCAGGATGACCTCCACGGGTCAAGAGGTCAAAGGCCAAAAGTTCATCATACCTACTGGTCATACCATCGTGCTCAAGAGGCCTACTTAGTTGCCTGTTAACATTCACTTTCGTATTCCAACCCAGTCACTCGACTCCCAAGGCCTCTGGTTGACTTACGTCACTTCCATCGCGTCCCGTCATCTCACGGGCACCAGGTACTGCTAACCTCTCTTAGGGCATGATTACCATCATCCCCGACTCAACGAGGCCCGGGCCAGATACAAGCCTCGCGACAACGGATGCTCTGCAACCCATTGACGTCACAAGGGGCCCCTGGTAAACCGGATATCAGCCCTTCTCCCCGACGGAACTGCGACTCTGAGGAAAAAGAGGCTCGGGCGGAGGAGGAGGAGGAGGAGGAGGCCTCCTTCCTGACCAACCACAGGTTCGGAGACGACCCGACACGCCAGGGGAATCACCGGGGCCGCGCGCGCCCACGTCACAAGGGGACCCTCGCGCGCTCGCTCAACGCGTTACGTTCCTCCGTCTATTTTTAGGCCCGGGTGATCAGGGTTACAAAATACGTAACTTGTTCAGGTCTATCGCGAAGTCTTATGGGACACAACGAAACGTATCGGATTTCAACAGTCACGGTGGAGAGGGCACATCGAGGGACATCTGCAAAAAAAAAAAGTAGTTTTCCCAACGCTTAAACGGGTACGCTGTAGGCGTTGTGTTGAACAGACACTGTGTCAGTTATAAGCAGTCACACGATGCTCTCCGATACGTAGCTGGGTCGATTTTACACCCTCGTTGAGTTGGTCCGCCAGCTGGTGGCAAGGTACTCGCGAACTAGTGTGGTGAGATGATGGATGAACGCGTCTCTGTCTGTCTGCCATCCACCCCTGTGCGCCCGGGGTTCGAACCCCGGTCGAATATGCGACAATCCGTGAGCATTTCACACACACACACACAAACACACACACACACACACACACACCTGTCATCCACCAGTCCACAGTCATTCCTCAGTCACCCAACAGTTAAAAAAATCCTTCATCCACACACGTCATCCACCCGTGCCATCCAGTCACCCACGCGCGCGCGCGCGCGCACACAAACAGCGGCTGCCAACTCTCCTCCCCAGCTCGACCCACAAGACAAGGGAGTCACCACGTAACCCGCACACCGGGGCCTTGTTCATTGTAGTCTCCCGTTCACTTGACTCCCCGGGTCAGGACGGGACGACCCTTGAGCACGACGGCACGACCCTTGAGCGCGACGGTACGACCTCTGAGCATGAATACACGACCCTTGAGCACGACGGCGCGACCTCTGGGCACGACGATGCGACCGACTGGGTAATAAGGCGCGACAAGATCATACCCTAAGAGTCGCACTCGTCGTGTTCTAAGGTCGTTTCGTCGGGCTCTGAGTCGTACCGATCGTGCTCAGGGTGTCGTAAATTTCAAGGTGAAACACATAAAAAATCTACGACGATGAGCAGTACCACAGACAGACAGACAGACAGACAGACAGACAGACACACACACACACACACACACACACACACACACACAGATCGCGCCAGGTCTTCCCGTCATCACAACCGCGCGGGTAAAAACAGCCCACTGGTGCCTGCCCAGGTAGAAGCCGCCCGGGCGAAGGTCCTGGTGAGGAGCGGGACTCGCCAGCGGCTTCAACGCCTCCTCCTGGAAGACCAACCTGAGGTCGCCCCCCCCCCTCGACGTGACGTAAATCCTCGTAACGGAAAATTGGATAAAAAAAAAAACGGGAAACGAAGAACAAA
>JAYMFT010049376.1:0-15303 GCA_038088735.1 Panulirus argus
TATATATATATATATATATATATATATATATATATATATATATACCTGCCACACATAATGCAGCAAGGAACCTTCACCTATGCCCTGGAAGCCTGGAAGGTGCATAAGCTCAGTAAGGTTATAAATGAGAAAAAATCATTTACTCTTGGAATGGAAATGGCTCCTGGAATGAGAGCAAGGGTGGCGCCCGCCCGCCCCGCCACACGCCAACAATAGCCAACTGCAGGGACCTCAGCCTCACTCTGCACCGGATGAATGTGGACCCAGAGGATTATTGGAGACAGCTGACTGCCTCCCGCCCACCGCTGCCGGGAGGTCATATCCTGGGTCCTGAGAGTGCAGGAAGAACAGGCCCGAGTGTTCTTTCTGTGTGGAGGGTAAAGGTGGGTGGAGAGAGGGAGAGATAGAGGGAGGAGTGGTTGGAGGAAAGGATGGCTGGAGGGAGGAAGGGCTAAAGGGTGGAGGAGATGGAGGGAGGAGTGCACATAGGGAGGGGGAGAACGAGGGAGGAATGGTCGTGAGGAAACAGAGGACAAGTATGAAGAAAAATACGACAATTTCCTTTCTCTCTGTAAGCCAGTCTGCAGTCCATTCAGGAATCTGGTTTTCTGTTGTGTGAGCTTTGGGTTCATCCAAAAATCTGTCATCTGGTACTTTATCGAAATCTGATGGGAGGTTTCAGTATATAACATATGAGAGTAATTTTGAATTCAAGTTATCATATGAACATATGACTAAAGAACTCCGTTAGATTCGCTTAGCATCAACCCTTATTACCGCCCTGCTTAGAAACTCTAATTACTTTTTTCCTGATTATCAAAAAAAAATCTTACTTACAGCCGAAGTAAGAATGATATGTCTTTAATCTTAGATACATTTTTCTTTCTCCTTATTTCGTAATATCATTATCATGTAACATGGTTATACTAAGAGTCTAGACTGTCTCTGACGTAGAGCATAACTCTCCGCCTGCCAATTGCAGTCTATAAAAATCTTATATCCTGGTATTATCAAATTGGATATAAAATGATTATATACAGTAGGTTTCTACTCAAATTTCTGTTATTGCTTTGATATCTGGCTCGTTTGACAGTGCAAAGGCTATTAGTTCAGTACTCTTTATGTTGATACTTTTGCCGTAAACAAAAAAAATATCAGTTTTACCCAGCGAACGACAAGGTTCCTGATATAGTTTTCTTGGCGCCTGAAATTAGCTTAAAGCGTCCCTCTAACTTGTTGCCTGAGGCTTATCTGACCTCCGCTGACCTGCCACTCGAAGTGAGACCGGTCACACTTGACCTTAAACCCCAATGGCTCGAGTGATCTTATCTGACCTATAACCTGTAGAATGGAATGGCTGGATGGACGGACGCCTAGATTGTGTAACGGCCGAAGGGAGATGTGAGTGGAGGGAGAGGTAGTAGGTGGAGCAGGGGGAAGGGGGGAAACAGCCACAGGGTGAAACACCAATACAATCTTAATAGAGTCTATTACCACTGAATGGTTCCCATTACACAAGAAACGATTGCTTGAAATTCAGTTACCCAGAATGTCAAACAAGCGCTGCGAACCGAATTGCCAGTTAATTGGAACTCTATTGTGAGAGCATCAATTAGCAGGAGTTTTATTTCGTGTTTAGCTTGACGGATGGCACTCAAAAATCTATGATAGTTGGCTGAGACTGAATCTATTTGTCCCACCCCGCGTGCTTGGAAACAGAAGATACAAAGGTATTCAGTAGGCAGGAAGTCATCTTAAGTATCTCTTAATGTATGAGCTGCTCTATCTCTTGTATCATGTACTGTATTCTCTCGTATAATCCAGATAATATAAGCATACAAACTTTTATTTTCTTATATTTTCTCAATATGCTGACACAGCTGAGGGCACAGTCCAGAGCATAGGATGCTGGAAATAATAGTATGGCGACAGTCAGAGATACATTCCATCTTTAGTAAAAAAAAACTATGGACCTTGGTATAGTTAGACAAACGGTGTTAATTGGTCGATTTCTCTATTCAAGGTAACGAAGATATTTTCAAAGTTTAACTCTATTACTCTGGTCGCAAGGTTGGCTATCATGGCTCGCAACAAGTCACACGTACAGTTGATTCAGCATTTATGAAAGTGATGAAATAAAGAAACGTTGACAGTTTAGGATTTAAAGCTTTTCCTGATCTCAATTTCCTGTTGGTACACTACGGAATTGTTTCCCTAAATGGAAGTTATTTCGAATGTTGATAACCTTAGGAATATTTGGCTAGGCAACACCTTTGCTAGACAATGGTTAAAGACAAGTAGAAATCGTACAAAAAAAAAACTGAAAATTCAGCGTCTGAGTATATGTTACGTTTGAAAATTCTTGAAATATCGCCAAAGAAATGAGAAATGTGTGCCGTCTAAGTAGATAATCATGCAGATAGAAATCAAGATAAACATCGCCACAAATGTTTATTCAGTTATATGATACATGAAATGCACATTTTGAAATCATTATATCAGTTTCACGTTTCAAAATCACTTAATCAGTTCCACACGTTGAGCCCATCACATTATTTCCATATATTGTACCCATTACATCAGTTCCACACCTCGGAAGCATTCCATCTTGGCCACCAGCGTGCACACTTGGTCTTCAGGCCCAACACGTGCGAGCCATCAGTTGGCTGGCTCCACTGGTCGATGCCACACTTGACAATTTACCTGCATAATTGTTGGCAGATGTGTTGGCCTCTTGAGGGAAAACTAGATAGTATGTCACGGAAAAGTTGTTGGAGCACAGGAGAAATGGGAGTAGAACACTGGTGTTCAGAGCACCGGTACCAGCTGGTGTTCATGTTCTATGTCCGTTTGTCTTCTGTCTGTTTCTCTCGGTCTGTCTCCGTTTTCCTTTCAGTCTTTTCAAAATAATTTTTATGTTTATTGTTATTTCATCTTGCCATCTTTTTGTCTCTTTCTTCCATTGTCTTTCCATCATGTCTGCCTCTTCCTCTATGTATTTGTTTCATTTTTATCATCCTGTCCCTCTCTGTCTTTCTGACGGTCCCGTCTGTTGTATGTCTGCCTTAAGTTTGTTATTGACGTTTCTGTCATTTGGTAGTGTATCAGTTCGCTTACTGTGGTTTGTCATATGCTTGAGCCTCTTTTATGTAGCTGTCTGTGCATCATTTGTCAGTATATGTACATAAATATTGTTTGCTTGGAGAGGATAGAGGAGGATATGGAAGGGCGGGAAGAAAAAGAAAGAGGAAAGGAAAAAATTACAATAGAAAGGGAATCGCAAAGAGGGAATGAAAAAGGATATGGGTGAAGAGGATGAAAATGAGAATTAGCAGCAAAGTCTGAAGAAGAAAAAGAAGAAAACAAGAAGAGTATTCTGGTTCCTTATCAAGATCCTGGTGAAGAGGATTGAGATGAGAATGATCCGGAGGTTCCTCACCACACCAGACCCTCTCTCTCCCCCTTGCAGTCGAGTGGGAGACAACATTTCACGTAAAAGTCGCTCACACATTATTCATAAGTCATTTACGAATCACTAGTGCCCTTCGCTCACTCGCCATTCATTTCTCCGTTGTTTGTAAGTCAAGAGTCACACATGTCAGTAGCACGTCACTCACACATCAATCACACGTCACGTCACGTCACGTCACGTCACGTCAAGCATAGGGAGATAACATAGGCTTTTTGTAGACAGGTTTTCATTATCTGGAGGCATTTGAGGATAAAGAACCTGACTTTACTAATTCAACCCACCCGCCCTGTCATACATACAGACACACGATATCTGGCGAGCTCCGTTGTTTGATTTACGTCTCTCGGTGTGTGATCAAGAATTGGCGGGAGTCTTGAGGATTGGATGAGTGAAGCGATGGCGGCAGGACTGACTAAGAGAACTGATCAGGACTCAGGTCCGTCCGGGGACTGGGTTTAGTCCAAGAGAGGTACGTGAGGGATTCGATTCGCTATCTGACCAATAGTCAAGCCGTAGGTGTTGATTGGCCACAAATATCTGGCCTCCACTTAGACAGGATTGTGCAAAAATTACATTCTCGTATGTAAGGAGCCAAAGGCGGGCAAAAGTCTGCTTGATAAGACAACTCTGGATGGCGAAGTGTGGCAACGGACATCTGTTAGACTGTTGTGGTCAAAGGCTTTAAAATTGTTCTGAAAATGAATGGTTTAGATTCTGAATGGTGGTGTTTGGCGTGCAATTTAACGTCGTCTATTTCATCTGTATGTTTACATAAGTACCCTCCACTGGAAATACTTTCTTAATGTTATGCTTAGTTCGTAGAGGTCCCAGGGTATTACACACACACACACACACACACATGAGTTTATTCTCTTTCCCAGTAGAGTAAAAATGTGCAATTACGAACACCATTATTGACATAAGTTACTGTATCATACCTGAATTTTTCTAAATATTTCTTGTCATACTCTAACTCTATCGATATATCCAAGAATTTTCGGATAATCAACAACAAAAAAATCTTTTCTTTGGATTTAGAACTCGACAGAGAGAGTCAAGACAGGGACTGTAAAGCTTGTGAAAGTTTGGGTCTCCCTCGGGCACTCTTCTTGTCTGCCAGCTCTCAGGTCTGTTAGTGCACAGTGAAAAGGATGGAAAATAACAGAGGATATAGATTCTTGAGGCGGTCTAACATAGCCACCTTGGGGACGAGTATTTTGCTGCCAAGTCAAGTGGTAACAAAGTAGCTTTCTTATATAATTCTGGAGACTGCCCACTCGCTCCACCCACGGGTTGAGGTAAGCAAGTCAGTGCGGGAGAGAAAGAGTGAGATCCGTCCAGTTTGTTGTTATGGTGTGGTTGTTATTGTGTTGGTGGACAATTCTAGAGTGTCTCTGTGTTCTTACTGGGGGAAAGAAAGTGGTTGAAATTGGTTCTTCGAACAACAAAACTCTCTCGCACTTCAAGAAGGCATGAAGTTCTTACGACACAAAAATGCTGATTTGTCTGGAACTATAAGTAGTTCAGACTGGTGCTGAGAGTCATTAGAGGTACTGAAATGAAACGAAACTTGTTCTGTAAATTAACGAGCCATCGCCTCCTCGTCCAACCAAAGCCAACGAAAAGAAAATACATCATATCCTCACATACAACCAAGCGCAGTTGTTTGAACTGCCATGAAAAATACTCCTTTAGCCTGAAAGTGAATGAATTATACAGGTAACCAAGACGATTACATCATTTAAAGACGCCATCTGGAGTACTACGAGTTCAAGCATCAAACCAAACACGTAAACCAGTCAAAAGATCAATCGGTACAACGAATAAATGAATAATTTATCTTTTACAAGGATCTAGAAAATGAATAATTTATCTTTTACAAGGATCTAGAAGTCTTTAGCTTCAGTTCCGACGTCACCTGAGTTTATAAATCAACTGAAAACAGACGACTATGAAAAGTTATTCTGGTGTGAACTACTGAGTAGAAAAACTGGGTATACGCAGCCACGGTACCCCAGGCACTGCGTTGTTATTACTGCTAGATTCTTCGGCTGGCCTTGAACCTTGCTGCTCCGGAGGCTAAGCGGACAGTGCGCGCTCTGGTGCCGGTTGAACCACGTACGGTGCCCGTTCTCGAGCAGATATGATGCCAATTATGGTCACTGTAGGCCTAGGTATGGTAGCTGTTCTTCTGGCTACGGTTCTTGTTTTTCTTCATACGTCACCAGCTGGTGTCTAGGTATGGTACCGGCTGTTCTCTGCTCTAAACCGGCTGTTCTGGATACGGAACCGGTTGTATACTCAGTTGTTCCAACGTCTGGTAAAATAAAACAGGTTCTTTAATATATAACATTTGCTCATGAGTTCTTGCTTCTTAAAATACTAAAGCTGAAAAGTTGTCTGATAAAGTTAAAGAGATGGGGCCCATCGAGTAAACAACTCCCTCCCCTTACTTTACAGATTCACAGTCACAGATATAAAGTAGAATTACTTGTATCTTAAGGCAAACATGCGGGTAGACACATGCACTCACGACTAGCATACACAAACACACGCTCACGTACACTCCTCTAAAGACACACACACACACACACACACACACACACACACACTTGAAAGTTGAAACATTATTCTAGTCGTCTCATAATGCTCTAAAGTAGATCTAGACTTATAATCCATATGTTATATATCCCATTATCATCATTACCCCCAGGGTTAAGAGATACGTAGAGAGAGAAAATTTTTTATTCAGATTTGATTTAGAATTCAAAGACATGGAGCTCTGTGGAAGCTTCCCTCATCTGTTGGTTTTGATGCCTTTTGATCTACGCTTAAAGAGAGAACAATCCTCATGTCAAATATTTCCCCGTAGGCACATGTAATACTACTGTCTTAAAGAGGCAGTACACTGCTGGGGTGGCGAGTGTTCGTGGCTTAGATAATGGGTCGGTGTATGAGTCAAGATGCCACTCTCTGGTGACACGGAGACTCAAGTATAACGTCTGGAGCGGCAGTGAGAATCACCTTAGTTATTATGACATCTTTATTGGTGTCACCAGCGGGCGAGGTTCCCAGTGTAGACTCGCCGCGTCTCCTTAGAAACTTAGAGAGATTATCTGAGTCTTGTGTTTATAAAGAGTCGTTGCTCTCGCAGACAAGGGGCAACTGAGATCGCATTTCTGTGCTGGGTCAGGGCTCTTGCATCTCACGGTAACCTTAAAGGGAACAGAGTGAGTACCAGAAATGACCACATCTCTCTCTCTCTCTCTCTCTCTCTCTCTCTCCCCTGGGATGGTGGTCACGTGATGAGGGGATAAAGAGCAAGACACCTAACCTCATTAGTAACCTGGCAGAGGAACCTCGCTGAGAAAAATTCTCCACTCCCACCTGGCCAGGATCATGAATTACACTTTCTCCAGATCTCTTGTATGCTCGCTCGTGCTGCGACGGCGTAAGGAACGGAGGTTATTTGCGTGGTAACAAGCCTGGAGGACCCGGCCAGAGGATCTGTCTTAAGACTTGGGGTAATAAAGCCGGAACAACCTCGTCCTGTGGCCCCTGGAACACCTACCTGGCCAGATGGCCCGTGACTGTGGTTGAGTAGGGAGCCAACACCCACAACGCCTCTCCTGACGCCTCTCATGCCTGGCTCCCGTCCTGGTGCACTTCCTGCTAGGCGCAGTACGTCAAGCCTATACCGCGAAAGCTGTCCTACAAATATGATGTCTATGTAGTTAATGAAGAAATATGAACCGAATTTCTTTAAAAGTTCGGAAAGGGAGCCCTACGATCGCCACGCAAACTGAAAATAGTACAGCGAAGTTATGAAATGTTGCTGTACTCATGTGGTCTAGCACTGTAGAGTGTGTGTGATGGAGGAACACAAGAGAACAAGAGCACTCATACATTCTCATACATATACATCTTTACGAGTAAACACAAGTCTGTGGATGAAAGCTGCGGTGGTCAGTAGTAGTCAGTTCCTTTAAGGCCAGTTTTTAGATCTACCTAGCAAACCTGACGATAAACTATCGATGTAAACGTAGTATTAAAGGATCTGTGATCATAAGATCGAATACTGTATCAAAGGTAGATAACCTAGTTTCGTGTGTGGTACAAGACAAACCAGTCATATAAACGTCTGCTGTCAGGCTTCATCGAATAAGATTTACAAAGATCTTTACTCCTGAAAGAATTTCTAAGGTGTTGCCAGCAGCCCTGACGCAAGACCCATGTGGGTCTCCAACCTTCCTGCCGGAGAAGCTGAACCCACTGTTCTTCTTCACAACTTTGTTTCTATGGCATAACTCCAGCAGGAGTCTGGACGTAAATATCCAGTTAGGAGGGACCCCTGGCACTCAGGCAGGAGTTAAGTGTTGTTCATGTGAGTACTTGGTGCAGGTTATCCCGGTGAAAAGTTACCCTGTGAGCTATGAAACGTTATTTGTTGCCAATTTGTAAGCCAGCCAGAGCGCTTCAGAAACGTTCCTTACGATCTGTACGTACCAAAAGACAGGTATTCATCATTTTGCCAAAATACCAGCGAATTTTCATCTCTCTCTCTCTCTCTCTCTCTCTCTCTCTCTCTCTCTCTCTCTCTCCTATATATATATATATATATATATATATATATATATATATATATATATATTTATATACATATTACTAAACAACTTAAGTTTGGATAGGAAACCAATTATGCTTGAGAGTTTCGGGAAAAATGACAATTAAACTTTGATGATTATTGAATATAAGAAAGTATATAACTATAAGATTATACATATAAGATTATAACTAAGATTGTGTAACTAATTATCACCAAAAGCGTAATGTGTAAATCATAGTATTTACTTTAAAACTTCCACTCTGAGTGTGTATAGATATACCTCACACACATGCTCATCCAAAGTGTGAAAAACCCAGCCTTATCCTGATTTAAATTCTTTTATGATTAAACTGTGATGACTAGTATGACCTCCCAGCACTGACCTGACCACCCTCGCTGCCTTATGAAAAGTGACTCCATACTTCTCTCTCACAGCTGGCTTGCCTCATTGCCGTTTCATACCCGACTTCCCTCATTACCCTCTAACACTTGGCAGTTCTCACTTTTCTCTCACAGCTGTCTCCCCTCAATACCCTCTCGCACTCGGCACATCTCGCTGCCCTCTCTCATCTGGTTCCCCTCACACGGCCTACTCTACCACTCTCACACCCTCTTGCTGCCCTCTCAGTACAAATAGAAATTCCACCTCAGTGTTTTGGTCAAATATCAGCAATCTCTCTGGTGGCCATCATGTTGTGGATGGGCGCCCAAGGGGGGAAGTATTGGCCATCCTGCTGGAGAAGGGTGCCGATAGAGGGAAGTGGAGGTGGGGAAGAGTAGTGGGTGAAGATGGAGAAGGGGAGTGGAGGGAGGAAAAGCACATGGAGGAAGGGAGAACAATCAGTGGAGGGAGTGGATATAAGAGGAGGAGAGCGGCAGAGAAATAGAGAATAGTTGCTTGGAGGAAGAAGGTGGAGGGCGCACAGCGGGTGTTGGAGGGAAGGACCTAGAGTGAGGGAAGGAAAACTGTACACCTACACCAGATAAGATCAAGGACTAGTACATTAAAGACGCCTCGCCTCCAAACAGTTACTTAACATTACACCCGTAAAGAAAAAAGGCGTAAACTGAAGGAATTACGATATCACATTTCACACCTGGTCAGCTGTTCCCTGTGGCAGTAAGTGTGGCAGGACACGTCCAGTGGCTGTTCCGAGTGTGTGGTGGTGGGACCGGGTCGTTTGTCATTTTAGATGAGTCAGGCGTGAAAGCCTATTTCACGCGGGACTGACCGACAGGTCGTAGGGGCAGAGAATGGAGCCCAGCCTTGTTGACTATAATACTGAAATAACTCTGGTGTAAGTATAACCCTTTGCAGCCACTCTGTGCTATGGTTCTACTGCAGTCTATTTCTCTGCCGGCGGGAGTCTAGAGATAAGGGTGATTAGCCCCATCTATAGATCGTACATTAATGAAAATACTTCTCGTCCTTTTGAGACATTTTGCTATCAACTGCTGATTATCCATTTGTTTTACTGTTTCATACTTCTCGCTGTTTTCTGTTGATTCACTGAAGGAGAGACAGAAAAACGAACAGACAGAGAGACAGACAAAGAGACAGACAAACAGACAGACAGACAGACAGGCAGGCAGACGGAGAACTGCTGAGTTCGCAAAGAACAAGAGAATTATTCTAAATTATTCTGGTCTGAAATATATTTGGCTCTAGGATGGGAAGCGTTATTGCCAAGTCATAGATAATAGTTGAGAAGGATTTCCCCCGGTGAATTCTTGGCACACCGGATATTAGTCTATTGGGAAGGGTTATTGGTTATGCTGTAAATTCTTTACGGAGAATCATCTTTACCGAAGGTGGGGAAGGTAAGGAAAACGGAAATAAAAGCAAAATGAACTAGTATGAATATACAGAGAGAGAATATTTCGAGCCATTTGTTATTTGTATATCAGAAAATTAACATCTCTGTGAAAGGAGGGGAAAAAACATGATTTTCAGGAATGATATAACAAGATAAATGAGTGGAAAAATGCCAGGAGAATGAAGATAAAAGGATCATTGGCAGAAATATAAACAGGATGACTTAAAAGAGAGACAGACAGACAGATCGACAGAAGAGAATGAGAGAAAGATAGAAAGAAAAAAGAAAGAGAGAAAGAGAGAGTGATATCAGAAAGCAAACCAAAATCTCAGTCCCGTTTCATACCCTGTAAGCAAAACATGCCTCAGGGCAGGATCGAAGAGGCCAATTTGCAGGACATGACCTTCAGCGACGCCGGGAGACCAGTGGAGGACCCAGACGACGTGTCTGACAAGCCTGGCACGTTCATAGCGCGTGACCGTGGGTTTTTAAAGTGGTCAGACTCCACTGCGGTCGTCCGCTGGTGACAGTCATTAGGACAGTGAGGTGGGGTCGCCACCACCAAAAGCGTCACCCACCACCTAGCCTAAGCGATCCCGGGTGACGCTCACCCAACACTCGACCAATAACGCTGATACAAATATCATCACAATCATTACTATACCAGTTTTGATTCTCTCTTAAAGATGTGCATTTAGGAGTGATAAGAACAATATACAGAATAGTTTTTTTTCTCATGCATCAGGCTTCAAATGAACTGGGCAACACCCGACCACAATCCTCTTCAGTACTTTAGGGAAACATTCCCAGCAAATTTTCGCACGGGTTGTACAGCTAAGAGCGCTGGCAAGGTGCTGCTGTCAGAGTCTTGGCCATGAATTCCCATTACCGTCTCGTGCCTGCTGTAAACCTGTCTCGGAATTGGACTCTGGGTATTAGGTACTGAGCCACTGCTTTTCTTTTATCTACTTGATATATTTATTTATCTTATGTATCTATGATTGCCCCACGACCTTTCCAAAGGCTCCTGCAGACAAGGCAGCGCTATTTCCAGGAACAGGGAAATATAGACCCGTTTGGAGTGAGAAGTTCTTTGACGAGACTGTGCTCCCAATGGTACGTACAGCCTCGCCAAAAGTGACTTTTTTCACTCGCGGTGTAACCTCTTGCAGGCGAAACCCGGCAACACCATTTGAGGTATTTGATCCATTAAGCGTGAGAAATTAAAATAGTTGATTCAGTACACATACCCTAAGTTAAACCTACATTTTTTACTCTAATGTTGGGAAGAAAAGCATGGCCCAGCATCCAGTGTTCGTTTTCCATGTGGGGTTCACTGTATAAGCAGACAGACTGTATTTAGGTCGAGGAGATCACACTGGAAATAAGAAAAGCAGCTGTAAAAAAAGTCTCGAATTTATGCTGAAATTAAATCATCAACCTGGCTGTGTCAACAGATCTACTTATTTGCGTCTCGCATTTAATGTAATTCAATCAACTCTAATTTAATTCAATTTAATCTAATTCAATACATTTACATATGTCTCAAGTTTGTGTATCAAAGGAACACCTAACATGATAAAGTATGTATCTAGTATAACTGATATACTCGTATGTGGGTGCTTACTTGGTGTGTGTGTGTGTGTGTGTGTGTGTCTGAGGGATCGATGAGATAAGGAGTTCCTTTCCTTCCCGAGGGCAAAGATGACTAAGAAGATACCAGTTAGAGAATGTCATGATGCTGACTTCTCTGCCTTTACAGAGACGATGGATGACAGACTTTATAAGTAAAAACTATAGACAGGTTAACATAACTATTACTGAGGGAATCATGCATCACAGCAGAGCGTGATAATACGTCAGGAAACTTGGAGGGATAGAACCAGTATTAGAAAAGAGGAAAGAATTATGTTCCCCAGGTACATATGAAAACAGTGGGGGAGAGAGATTATAACTCAGTGTTGAATCCATCCTATGACTATTTTGACGTAGACGATAGTCTACCTGAGGCAACTGGTCGTCGATGCAGAGTTGGGACCGAGGCCCACTGTTCTGCGAAATTAATTCGCAGAGAAGTTGTACATATTCCGTCGATCCCAGGGGAACAGAGTTAGAAACCAACCGGGAATTTCAGTGCAGAGATGATTTCCTACAGAAACAACACCGTGGGGCCGTTTTGGGCAGTTAGATCATCACGGTGAAGTCAAGGGAGCCAGAACACACCTCTGGGGATATATGTTCTCCTACATTCCAGTCACCAGCTGTTTGGGTGCGGCAGCTGTAGGTGGTGACGCAGGTGATGTTTACATCAGGGGAGGGTGGCTCGGGCAGGGCATGCGTTGTAGAGACCGATGTGGTTCATTAAGATCCAGCAATTAAGTAGTTCAGAACCATAAACCTGAGCTGGATTACAACGCCACCTGCTGCTGAGCGTGGAGCGCCCGTATGCATAACTCCCACATGTCCTTATGTTTATGGTGTACATATGTGACAACGTTTATATAAGGGCGTTCATGCGTGTGTATATTTGTAATGTGACTCGAAGGAGCGTGCGTATGGGTGCGTATGCCCTCGAACGATATTGCTGTCGTGCGTAATAGCATACAAGTTTTTATGCGTAAGTGGTTATTTATCAAAAAAAAAACCAAGAGGCGGGCTCTCTTGTGTTTTTCATAGGTGTGTGTGTAAACATGTTTGTGTAATTACATACTTGTAATTACCTCTTTGTACTGTACGGGGAGGGAGTTTTACGCTCGTGGGGCCCCACATCTTGTGTGTGTGTGTGTGTGTAAGCATGTATACGTCTTCGCTTAAGTGTGAGAATTTTAGTGAATTTGACAGCATGAATGGTCACATATGAAGTTGAGTTTAAGAGAGGGAAAGGGAGGATATAATCTCTCTCTCTCTCTCTCTCTCTCTCTCTCTCTATTGAATCCAGATGATAAAACAAAATAGTTTTAGCACAGTACCTGATCAGTACTGAAAGTCTACACAAAAGAAAAACAAAAGAATCACAATTTTCACCATGTCCCCGTATCCATGGGCGCGCGTCTAACACACACAAACTTTTACTAAACGTTTGAGAGAGTTGTAAGGGATTCACTTCCTTTGTTTCGGAAGAGAACGAAAAGATAAGATGCAGATTCATCCCGCCACGGAGAATCAGAGTCAGACAAATCATAAGCAGATAAACAGTACAGGCGGAGGAAGCCACCAATGTTAATCACTCCCAGTTGACTCCACAAATACGAATTACAATCCAAATGAACACCCTCCGAATGACACCTGAAGGGCACCTTCACCTACATCTCTTCACCTACTGCTGGCCAGAGAAGAACCTGAAAATTCCCACCATGGCGGACGAGGGAGATGGCGCCACTGTTCCTAATCCTGGTTGTCGTAAAGCAACCACACAACTTGTCAGCCATTTTTTGTTCTACTCTGTCAGTAAAAGCAAAATATATATAACGTTAATGTCCCTCTAACTGTCTCCACCGTGGGTTAACAAGGTCCCTGGACGACACTTGTCGTTCTGGAGGGTTTAGCATACTTGCTAACACGTCTTTCATGTGAACACACCGCGGGTTTTTCCTCCCCATAAGAGCCGACACTTCACAACGCGTTACCAAAGTTTTCTCCTCATGTCCAGGAGGGTACGAGGACCCTAGACCGAGGCCGCTGCGTTTGACGGTTCTCCAGCAAACATAAATCAGGATCACAAAACAGAAAAAAAAAAAATATGCACGAAATTATCATACTTAGTCCAGCAGCCAACGTTGTTTTCAAGTTTATGGAGACAGTCGTTGCTTAAAGGAGGCGTCCTCGTTAAATGAATCATCAACATGATAAACGAGAATGTATGAAGAGATAACAATCTCGATGTTGGCAATGGAGCTCATTTGACAAATGCTAAAGACCAAAATATATCTCATGGCGTTCATATGGGACCATCTGACGCTGATATTAGACTCTTACTGCATACTTTTCTCAAATTCCTTACATCATGGGAGGTGATGGCACTTCTCGACGTCTCCGCAAGATCAACCAAACCCAGTTGGTCTTGTGGTCATCCTTGACACAATGGTATGGATGTGTCCAGCAACCTTTGCTGGAAGTTCGACAGATCTGCAGAGCTGCATGTCAATGCTACCCGGCAGCTGCACTATTCATGCGGGTTGGGTAACGAAGAATTGCATGAGGAACAGTGGAGAAAGACTCTTCCACCACCGCCACTATCACTGATACATGCGAGAAGTTATTGCTTCTATATCTAGGATAATCCGTGTCCCTCAGGATATTTTCCGCCACTCAATATTCATCGCACTAGAATCTGTTTCGTGGAATTGTAAATCATTATGCAATACGAATTATCTATTCTTTTCGCTTCTGTTCATCAGTAGCTTTAACGTATCACCTCTCTCATCGACACCGAACGCCTGTCTCCTGCAAGTGTGCCTCCCTGACAGAGAAGCAGATAAGTTCTACACAATGTTCTTGATCATATTGGTGTATGATGATGGTCAGAGATTCCAGAGTTTGTGCTTTAGAAACAATACCAGCTGTTGACCTTTCCTTTAAAGGTTCCAGGGTTGGTGCCTCAGGAACCATACCAGCTGTTGACCTAGTTATAAGTTCCAGAGCTGGTGCGACTGAATCTATTCTAATAATTCACCTGGCCAGAGGTTCCAGGGATGGGACTTCTAGAACATGGGCCAGGGATGGGAAGTTGACAGCCGCTGTAGTGCTAGCTCACTGCCCCTGCCGTCAGTAAGACCCCCCGATATCGACCAAGCAGGAAGTTACCTCTCAATACCTGCCACCTAATGCCTGATGAGAGAGATACAGAAAAAGACAAACTGGAAAAGCAGGAGAGACGCCCAGACATGTGTATTATAGAGACAGACGCCAGAATAATGCTGCCGAATAACAACCAAACTTTCGGCAATAATAGAGCAATTTCCAGGCGACCTCCGGACAAAGGAACGGCACCAGGAAGACATGTTGTGTTCACACAACCAGGACAAAGGCTCACAGACAATGGAACCGAAGCATGTATGTACCCAGCTTGAGTTTTCTTCCTTGAGTACATCCTCAAATTGTTTTCTCATCGCAACAACCACGAGGAAAATATTCTAGAAATGTCTCAGCTGATATGATTTACCGAAAATGTTGTTGATATGCCTTGTACGTTCTTCACCAAGACTTTAAATTCCAGCTTCTCTTTTTTAAGTAATTGGGAAGAAAATATTCAAGTATCACAAGTGGAGTTTGTTTTCTTTTAATTGCTTTTTTATCACCTGTTTTATTTGGTGGAGAATGTTTAGGTATTTTCTATTTACTATATATACATATATATATATATATATATATATATATATATATATATATATATATATATATATATATAT
>JAYMFT010049387.1:0-15303 GCA_038088735.1 Panulirus argus
GTACCAGTACACCCAGAGAATCGAATCCCGGACCATCTGTGTGACAGCCAGGTAGCCTAACTCCCAGGCCAGCAAGACCCATGGATCAGCCAGTTTACGTAGGAAGTGTTTTAAGCTCACCGTTTGTGGGAGTTAGGCTACCTGGCTGCCACAGAGATGGTCTGGGATTCTATTTTTGGGGTACAGTGGTAAATAGTTTACATCAGATATCATATGTACATTACTTGGTTTATATATATGTAAATATATTCATTATTATTATTATCAGAGTTATCATCTGTACAACCTATGCGTCCCCACGACTAGGATTTCGTCTAGTACAGGTTTAGACAAACTATTAAAGTGTCATTGTCTGAATAATGATTCAAAGCATCTTCCTAAATGACCACAAAAATGCTTTTCCAAAACACAGTATCTGTTCATGTTAATTTTCAATCGGCATGCTTAGACGTCTAGAAATGATTTTGCTGTCCATAGTCATAAGGGAAGTGGTCTCCAATTTTCCACTAATTGTACGTCATCTTGCTCTTTTGAGTGGAACTTTATGATTCCGCTGCTTTGAGAAAGTATAGTTCATTTCTGCATTCACAGAACAATTTTAGTGCTTTGACAAATCTTGATTTAAGAGTTTCACTTTTATTTTCTCCTCTTTCTTTACAGGATTCTGCGGGTGGACCATCTCCATATGCTCCAGGTAAGTGTTCACTGTTCAACCTGTTCGTAGATGCCAATGTTTCTTTTCCTGTTCCTCATTGCTAATATTTCCGTATGACGGTGACGGTTCACATCTGGGCGCTGAGGATTCGAACTTCGGTCCTGCCGCGTGGCACCCCTTCGTCCCAGTGGTGGCACACAAGCCTGCCACGCCGCAGGACCGTAGTTCGAATCCCCGGCACCCAGAAGTGTATCGCTGTCATCTGATTAAAGTGTCCAGTATTCTCAACACGCGTTCGTCTATGATTATGATTTTGAGTCCGCTGTTCGACATTTGCTAAGGTAAGACGATCTCATACATACAGTAGAACACCTTCAGTGTTGTCATATGCTGTGATCATCATGCTGATCAACCCAGTTAACTTGTCTCCGTATTCGCCAAGCGTGTAAGTTGATAACTCGTCACCTCCCGTTCTTATTGTATTTTTCATTTGAGTTGTATTTGTCGCTGGAGGCTCGCATAGTGCTCGGAAGGAGCACTTTGCCATAACCTAGGTGCCTTCATGTCAACTATTCTGTGGTCTGTGTATGGAATTCTTGCCACTTGGTGTATGATATTTTCCTATCGTGTACAAAATTTTTGTTCCGCCACTCGACTGTATGGTCGACTGGCACAATTTCGCGGAATATCGCCTCTTCAAACTATATTTTTACCATTATGTTATGTTTGCAGAAATATTGATTTATATATTGTTCATTGTAAACGGTTACACATCAACCCGACAAAATCCCGTTAAACCGAATACATAATACTTTGACGTAATTATTTCATTATAGAGCAGTACTTGCTTTGTTATATTTGCTCTCGCTGTACGGAGGGTGTAAGGACAGTGTCCGTTTGAAACATCCTTACATTTGGCAGATACGTTTAACAGGTTTATACTGATAAGGAGTGATTAAACTTTGGCTCCAGCTCGATTCAATGATGTGATTTAGTGATTTTGTGGCTGCCTATGATAAAGTAAGCCGTCAAGTTAATTCTCGTACCCAAAGTTCCTGTGCAGCAACATCAATTTCTTTTTTTAACATTAGCCGACAAGGCACGTGTAAAATTACGCCTGAATTGAAGTTATATGAGTGGATGCTGAAGGCACTGGAGCGAATTATTCTTTCTGCAATTCGTTCATCTCGTGGTCGGTATAGACATTGTGAGTATTAATGAGGCTGTTGGCAGGGAGTATCAACATTGCCAGAATGTATCTGAGAAAGGCAGTCCGTAGAGGTTCGTTGGCAGATCTACAAAGCAGGCATTTCGTGGAGCTGTGAGAAGGGAGAAAGTGAATCGTTATACGTTGATAATGCAAAGGCTACATATTATATATCAGAGTTGGCGAGAGTAGAGAAGATCACCTCTGGATCTTTCATTACGAAAGAGGTATTGATGAACGGAAAGAAGGAATTTGAGTGTCTGAGTGCATTAGGAAGTGAGAATTACGCTAAGTTTCAAAGGTTTTAGACAGCAAACGTGTTAGAATGGTCTCCTTTCTTGTGATGGGCTGCACCAGGGAATTGCTTCTAAGAAAAATAAGTAAGTCAGGGTTTTAGGCAGAGACGATACAGGCGAGCTGGGACCGCTTCCGGCGCAGAAGCGTACACTTTAAGGACGCGAAGGGGTATGGCATCCGGACCGTACGCCTTGCGCACTTGCAGCTGAGGGAAGCACTCGGAGAAGCTTGTGCGAGTTAAATGCAGGAGAGAGTATAGACTCGGTGGCAGGCGGGGAAAGGTAAAGATAGATGTAAAATCATCCATAGTAGAGCTAAAAAAAAAAAATAAAGCGTATACAAGGTCGGTTTTATCACAACAGAGTTGGCTATAGACTGATTACGCTTAGATCACGATTCTTGAGTCATCCGGACCTATTGCTTCTCGCAATTCGTTTGTTCCCACATGTGTATGACCACATGGGACCCTCTACCTTCAGTTCTTGTTCAGACATCGCTGAGGGCGGGTGCGTCACTCTGTGCTCCTATTTCTTCTTTGTGTTTTATGTTGTTTGGTTCCGATGAAAAATGATATTATGAGGAATGAATAACTTATAAATGATAAATGTCCCACAGATCATGGTAATGCAAGGAAGCTCTCCGCCTATCAGCAGGAAACCGTTGGTGTGGAGAATAGATACATCTAACATCATGTCCCATATTGAATAGGTTTTGTTTTGTATTGATAAAAGCAATAACTTTTTTCAATACAAATTCTCATCTTTTTCCCCTTTTTTTACAATAACCACTTCCATTTTTGTTTTCTTTGTTTTTATAGCTTGATAAGGTAAAGGAAAGCTTAAAGTTCATGCACATTTCTTGTTTTCAATAACCTGCAATTAAAAGTATTAGTTTTCCCCCCGTCTGGTCTGTTGACCCCGAGTGTAGTAAAATCGTTTCACGGTATTAACTGTAGCGTTTTAGGGTTGGGTCTTAAAAGAAGAGGAGAAGTTTGCCAGCAGAAGTTTCGGAAAAATACTCTTTGTTAAGGGCCAGAAAAGACATTTATCAGCTGAATGAGAGGTCGTATCAGAACACTACCTTTTTTTTTTTCATGAAGGCTTTGCTTGACTCTACAAAGAACAACTTTTCTATGATTCCAATCAGAACTGAATACAGGATGAGATTCAGGAGAAGGGAAGAACTTCAGGACACGATTTATCTGTCCACATGCGATAGGCTTCGGAGCAAGAGCCATAAAACAATAACTGGGGGAGAAAGATTTACTAGAAGGAGGATCGTAGGAATCCGTCCCAGACAAGAGGACATCTGCTGTACGATTAGGGCAGCTGGAGACATCGGACAAATGGAGGCATCCCGGCCAATGGAACAGCACTGATCCCGAAGAAATTCGGAACAAAAGCTGTGCATGGCAGATCACCGAGATCTGCCGAGGTGACAAGCTGGCGTGCAAGAGCGATACGGGGGTAGACATGCACAGGTGGAAATGGCAGATAAACTGTGGTTGGAATGCCCTGAGGGAGCCAGATTTCATGCACGAGTAATGGGAAGGTTTAGAGGGAAAATAAAAAAGATCAGATGATTTGGAGGGGTGGTCGTTATGATTAAGAACTCGTGTTAAGTTAATAATTATTGGTTGCAGATCATTAAGGAGAGGAAGAAAATTGGCCCCTACTCCGCTAGTGTCACTTATAGCAGATCCAAGCCGATCTTTATGACGTACATTCACATCTGTTACACAGACAACTTCAGTGCATGGATATGAAAAAAAGAAAGCCTCGTAGCAATAGCTTAGATAGTCAGAGTTATGAATAGCTGGAGGAACTTTGGGATTGGGGGATACACGATACATAAATGCAAGGTAATAGATTGTTAGACACAAACATCGCCTTGGAGTGGACACTATGGAAGAGATTGTTGTTATTGATCTGGTAGTGAAACGGACAGGGAACCTAGGAGCTGTGTCTCGAAGAAAATCACAGGTGAGAAAGTACGTATTTAGTGTTCTTGATGTCAAAATATGGGAGGCTGGCCATGAAACAGAGTATTAAGGAGTAATAATCAGAGAAAAAGCCGGGTCTAGGAGCTGTGTCTGTAGAAGTGAAGAGGGTCCCAGTCATTTGATGACGTTCATAGTGGAGCCAGGACCCAGGAAGTGTTCGACCTTCCTCGACCGATGGTGCCCTTGCGACTCGGCGCCCCTGAGTGCTCCCATGCACCTTATGAGAAGTATATAAGGATTTTTGTGGTGTAGACTAGAGCTGTGCTAGTTGTCAGGTGTTGCTTGGGATAAAGATTGTGTGTGCTTTGTGAAATAAGTCGCAAAAATCCACATGTGAGTGTAGCGGAAGGAAAAGACAGCAACGTAGGTCAGTAAGAGGAAGCTGACAGCCACTGCAGCACTGGCTCACTGCACCGCCATCGCTGACACTCCCGACACTCAAATGGCAGTACCTTCCTGGTCAGTGATTGCCTGCAGTTTGCTACCAGCGGTTCATGCCATGAATGGGGAAATCAGCATAAACGTCACAGTGAACCTGAAATTATCCTGGTGCTCATAAAACAATCCTTATGAGTAAAGTAGCGACTGTAGCAGATGTAGTTGTTTCTTTGGCCATAGGAATTTCCAAGTCAGCTAGTCAACAGCTTGCCTAGGACTAAGGTTCTTTGCCAGAGCATTACAGAGGGCTTTGCGTAAAGACAGGGGCTCCCGACGTATTCCTGAATCAAGTTTTAAGAATGGAAGCTAGTTTGATTGACAAACTGGGCAGAATTATTTTTCAAGACGAGTTGTAGGATCAGTATTCCAGCCACCCACGCAAGAGCACAAGTCCTCCCATCAGTAGAGGTCGAGATGGGTGGAAACGTTTGACGAGGGTAGAGAACAAAATAGAAATAAGACACAACCACATATTAGTTTTTTTAGTTTTCAATAGTTTATTCCTTGATAGAGGAATCGGGATCCTAGTGCTGTCACTAGGTACCCCTGTACAATATTACCAGAACCATCTGGCAAGTGTCGCGAGTACATATGAATATAACAATAGGGCTTACTAAAGCGTATAGAAGGAAGGACATTCCTTCAACACATCATCAATATTGTTTATATAATATCTGGCCTTTATGGGGAGGATTATCGTGTCTCCGACAGGTGGTGGAAACATTTCATTCGTGATCTTGACAGCAGCAAAAACATGGAACATATACGTAGTTTCTTTCATTGGGACCTTAAAACCCAAAGAAAATGTCCAATCATCCAATAATATACGTAGCCTAACTAAGCTACTTTACAAACCACCACACAACGCCATTACACATACGCTGTGTAAATAAGGCAAGCTGTTCAGACACATCAATAAACATACAACATAATTCTTTACAATCTGCAGCCGTCTGTTTTTCCCTATGATTATCCTTGACCAATCATTTTTTCTTTTACGTCAAATATTCAAAGTTAAAAGAATTTTCCACAGAAAAAAAATATTGACATAATTCATACGGTTGAATTTTAACTATTCCAGATAAGGACTGTAGTCGAGAGACCACAGTCATACAGAGGAAATACCACATTGTGATCTCAACAAGATTGGTTAAAAAAGTAAGAAATTTCTTAAAGAATATGCATCTGATAGCACGCACTCACTAGCACTAAGAGCTCTAAAGCAAGGTAGCGTTTATCCATTGCACCATTATGACAGGTGAATGTGTCATCCAGTACCTGTTTCATTATATGATGATCAGTTGACGAAAAAAGTAAGTAGATTATTTAACCAACTAAGATGAATAAACTTACGGCATCACAAAATGAGTCTTCAATTGAATTAATTGTGCTTTTCGCCATCAGATACAGAACCACCTAAATTCCCCATACTCACAAAATAACCTCAACCTTGTTTGTCTGTATAATGTATAATAATATTCAAATAAAATCTCAGTAGTAGCAAATGGAATTGAGGTAATTAACATGGGAAAATTGTTTAGAGATTACGCCCTGTTACAGCTGCTATGAATACGAGCTTAAATGGATTTCTACAAAGTTTAGGTACGTAACACATTTTAGATAGGGCGAAACTTTTACTAATGAATTTCATGTCAAATGATTTCGCGTCATCTGCAATTCTAGTACAATTCCATTAGTGGAGAAATGAGAGCATTCCTGATAAATGTTATGAATATCCTTGTAATAGTGTCATTAATAATGCCTAACTCCAGTTTTATGGTTTTTATGTGAAATCATCTGCAATTTAAAGATAAATGTTTATATACTGTGTCAACTGTATATCTTGCAGTTTTTTTTATTTTAGGTAATCGGTAACAATATTTTTTTTCTTCAGATTCATTTATAACGTTGTGTGTTGTCACTTACTGCTCAGTTTGTGGGGCGAATAAAAGTAATAAAGAGAATAAAAGCGTTTGAACAACCAACAACTTTGCCACGTAATAAAATGGAAGGACAGAAGCAAAGGAAAGTTTCAGTATAGAAAAAATATTACAGTGTAATGAAGTAGAGATAAAAAAAAAGCTTAGGTATCTTAAATCGTTGCACATGAGAATTTATGAACTTCAAAATCATATTTTAAGGATACGTAGAGGAAAGTTATTACCACGCCCGAAATTTGATACTTATGGTAATGATATTGTTAGTGGGCTGCGTTGCAAGGTATCAAATTTCGTTGATAATACAAAGCTGGAAAATAAAACCTGCAGGTGAACTTGAGTGTCTACAGCTTCAAATTGAGGTAAACAAACTGATAAACCGAGCTCATAGTTGGCAAATAAATTTTGATATCGTTGAGCGCAAAGTTTTACATATCGGTGAGCGCAAAGTTTTACATATCTGTAGCGAAAAACGAAAAGGCAAGCTGCAGTATGAATTTCATCGAACTGGAAAGAAGGTAAAAGAGGAAAAGGACATAGGTGTAATAATTTCTGGTGACGTAACATCAAGTCAGCAGCGCACAGAAGCTGTGAAAAGAGCTAAAAGAGCGAACAAAATTCTTGGACTCATAGGCATGGCCTTCGAATCTAAGTCCTCGGAAATAATACCCGCTCTTTACAGTTTGTTGAGTCGTCCCCATCTTGAATATTGTGCTCGGTTTTGGTCACAGTTCTTCGAAAATGGCGTTAAACAGAATGGAGAGGGAGCAGCGTCGTGTTACCAAGATGGTTCCCGGGCTGATAAACAAATCCAGCGAGAGCAAATTAAGCGACCCACCCAATCCTGCGCACAGGAGAAACCGCCGGACATATACGTATGCCAAGAGAATATCTATGTAGGCGAGGGCAAGTGGTAGTACCTAATATTAAAGGGATTCCTCAATATATTATCTGTTAATAGGTAATAAGGCGGCTTTTATAGGTACACTAGAAGGGAGAATATTTCCGTGTGTGTGTGTGTGTGTGTGTGTGCGCGCGCGCGAGACTGCTGTTAGCCTCTGAAGGCTAATTTTCCCTCAGCGTAACCGGACCTGCCACGTGGAGGCCAGCAGTCCGACTACAAGGTCCGTATGAGCCCCGTAACACGGGCCTCTATGAGGCCTTTAAAGATGGAAAGGTTGAAAGAAGAGAGTAAGACGAAAGAAGCGAGATGGGTTTCACGGCTTCATTGAAAGAGGGAAGGTTACGGTATTGCAACGGTCATTCCTCATGTGGCTGGTCTCCACACAAAGACTATGGCAGAAAATGCCAGTCGTGTGCTACAGGTCCAAGTGAGCCGTGGGCGGAATAATGATAATGGTAATAATAATGATAATACTAATGATAATGATGATGATAATAGTAATAATAGTAATAATAGTAATAATAATAATAATGAAAATAATACTGATACTACTACTACTACTACTGCTACCATTAATTATAATATTAATAATGATAATGATGATATACAGACGCAAACAATATCACAGTGGATGGAAAAGATGGTTGGAAAACAGAGACAGTGGGAGAGTTGATAAGGAGGAAGGCTTTTGATCCTCGCCCGGCTAACGAGAGCAGGAAGAGGATCCACCCCTCTATGCTAGCAGTACTCCATACTGTGGTAATGAGATCTCTGTAGATACGAAACAAATGTTCAAAAGAAGTTAAGATAATTGTGGTACTTATACAATATCTCCAGTTTAATGAGTAGATTTATGTTGTGATGGTCATTATGTGGGATTTCGAGGATAGTGTGGAGCATAAGTTGATGCTTAATATGTCTCTGCTATTGTTGAGTTACACTGGACTGTTTTTTAAGATTGATATTTGGAAACGAGTGATGATTAGGAAGAAATCTTTTAAAACCGAGCTATATATGTGTGTGTGTGTGTGTGTGTGTGTGTAAGAGAACCAGCCAAGACAAAGAGAAACATCTTTATTCTCCGACGATGTTTCGGTTAATTACACTACCCATTTTTGGATTACCTGATGTGTACAAACAGGTTTGAATAAGCTACCTTAAATGAAACTTCCACTGAGTGTAGCAAACATGTAATGTTGAGGAAACACACACAAAGAACTGCTACACGCCGTGACAAGATATATCGTTATAGGAAAAACTGGAAGCATACGTCTCGTCTTGGGATGTTTACATTTCCGTTTGTGTAACGCAGATACGTCATGCGGTATGTTTACCGAGGTGGATGGGGAGACTAATTCTATCGAGGCAGCTTTGAGTCGGTGGATATTGAATATTCATTTGACTTTGGCCTCTGCTTCCATATCCGTAGACTTTCCAGAATACATAAACCCGAGGCTGATGTAGCTAAGCCTAAAATTCTAGGATAATCTCTGTTGATAGTGGATATGATGGCGTTCAGAACGTTACCTAATTGCCGAGAACATTGGCTTAATCAGTCGTCCTGACCGTTCTGAAAGAGTTCCTCGTGTGCTCACCGACGCGCGTGGAAAGATTCCGGACGGAGTGTTGGCGGAGGCGGCGCCGCAGCTCCTGCACGTAATGTCACACACACGATTGATGAACACAGAGGGATTAGAACCCTGTCATTATACCTAATAGGAAAAGAGCACGAATTATATTGGAACTGGTAATGACTGGTCTTACCTATACAGTAATTAGTCCCAGCGAGTAGTGGAAGCGACCTGCCAAAGAGATTGAGATATTAAGGTATGGTAGCTTCACAGAATTACTCGTATATTGTTAGTTAGCCTGTGATGATGTTCTTACATAATGGGTAAGTTAATGGTTGTCTTGGGGATGGCATCTTATATAAGATATAGTGGGAAATGAATTAATTTTTGCAGAGTATCTTTTACTGAAGTTAGTCCCTTCATCCAGCAAAACTTAATCATTGGATGTTCCATATGCTCTCTTTGTAGTGGCTGGGAACAATGAGCGGTTTGTCAATACGGTAGAGGATATCTTACACCGTAAACTGGTTTATAGTCAAGCATTTCAAACTGGAAAGAAAAAAGAAAGTTTTGATAAGACATTATATAGACCTTGGGTACTGTTTGTCTTCGGTCGTTTATTTAGAATTGTGTGTATAATTCACTGAAGCTGAATATGGGTAGTCTATTTACCCGAAACGTCGTCAGAAGTTAAGGAAGCTCCTGATTACTCCGGTTGTTTACTTTCTATTACGACACCGCTTCCCACCAGCGAGACGTAGCGTCTCTCTCTCTCTCTCTCTCTCTCTCTCTCTCCTCTCTCTCTCTCTCTCTGACACACATTTCCGTGCAGCCTTGTAGGTGCTCGATACCTTGATTGTTGTAGTTGCTTCGTGAGCATGAACGCTCCAGGGATGTGTTGAATCAGTCAGAATGAGCTGATACGAGTATTTAGAAATAATAAAGACATCGATAATCTCGATCTAACAAGCTGCTTAAGGATAGATTCGTCAGATTTTTCACTCGTGCTAATGGATATTAAACTCGTGGGCAAACGTTTTATCTCGAATGGGGTGAACTAATTTTCCTTCAACAGAATTGTTAACATGAATTAACTTATTAGTTAGAGAAGTTGAAAGCAGTACCAAATGCATGTTTGTTTAGACATAAATTTGATAGATATTTTGCTTCAAATCCGCGACTGACATTATTTGCACCTCCTTAGCGTTGCGATAAGTTCACAAGTCTTCCTCTTTAAAAAACGTGAATGTCTTTCCACTTCTTCCACATTGATCCATGAGTTTGTTTTCTTTCATTTTCACCAACAGCTTCATTAGGAGCCATTTGTCGATCGCTGTTTGAATTCATTTGTATTTATGAGACGAAATGAAGAGGAAATCGTCGAGGATGATAGGTACAGTCATCAAAATATTATTCCACACCTTTACGGTTTCCTACAATAAGACATAACGGAAACAAAAACTCTTTAAAACACTCATGAGTGAAAGCGGTTGCTGGTAGCCTTAGCTTCTTGAGTTGCCAGGTACTCTGTAGATACTATTTACCACAAGGTATTTCAGTGTGCCTTGCGTGCACGGTGCTTTACAAGATACGAGTAGAGCAGTTAACATCACATAACTATATTTCCGAAATAATGGAAATGATATCAAAAGTAATTGCCATTGCCAGGTGGTACTGGCAACATAAGGCTTGTAAGTTGCTGCTTGTCATTATATTAGGGTAACAGACGTAAACACTAGTCACGTCTTAGACAAGCTGATAAGGTTCGGCACAGGTTAGTGATATGAAGTAGAAGGATCGTGGCTGATTTGGTCTCAGGTTATTTTAAGATAAATACGTTTTTGGTGCACAGAAAACGGTGTTGATATTCTTTTCAGATGGAAGATGAGGTATATATACATATATATACAGCCGTTGTATGTAAACACAGGAATTGCATATATTGATTTTCACATAACTTTTGTTCAAATATCCTTACCTAACCTGTGATAGGTAAACGCATGTAATTTGTGGCAGTCATATTCTATAAATATTTAGTGTGCACATCCCCTACGCCAATGACACAATTTAGCCTGCCAGTCATGGACGCACAGAAGTCCCGTATCAAGGCCTGGCCGGCCGTGCCTCTCATACCCTGCCAATACCGTCTTTACATTAGCATTAAGTCGTTCTGATCTACGGCTGGGTCGTCTTGACCATTCCCGCCTCTACGTTTTCTATGGGGTTGAGGTCTGTCGATTTGGGGAGGATGTGGCAGAAGCCTAACGTGAGTGCCTCCGAAACTAGCTCTCGAGAACATTACTCGTGTGTATGGGAGAGTTGTCTCCCAAGAGGAGGAATGGGGCTTCCTTCAGGGTAGAGCAACCGGTGCGCTGAAGGGACCAGGACTTCCTCCAATATCTCGACATATTTCCTTCCTGTAAACCGGCCCGGACCGACACCTGCCAGCTCCTTCAACGCCGCTTGTGTGAGTCCATCCTAATAATTACACCAGCACTGACTCTGCCGCTTCTCCGGGTCCCACCACATGTTCGGCTTCATAACTGGGGAGATGCATGAAAGGGTTTGATTACAGAATATAATTATTTATTGCCATCCTGGTATTGACTATACGGTTGACGATTTCATATGAGCGTCATTAGCTTGGATTTACAGAAAGCTGCCGGCTACAGATGCGTGACATGTGTAACATAAAGATTCCCTCAGTCACTAATACAAATATCTCCTTCATATCCACAGTTAACTAGCTGAGCCTATAACTAAGCGGTAGATATTTCTAATACAGTGAGAAAGAGTGAAAGAGACAAGGAGAGAGATTGTTACCGTTCGTTGGGTGTACGGCAAACTCTGGTAATAGTCATGTCATCATCCGGGGTGACCGTCTTCCCGTCGCAATACAACAATGTCTTCCCAGAAACAAGCTGGCTCTTCTGCATACTCTGGGGCATACTGCAGGCGCCTCTCCATGTCTACCTCAGTCAGGTGTGTCTCCTTTGCGGGTATATGGGCATGGAGGTCATTGTCATGGTGTCTGTTATGTGGTGTGCAGGCCAGTCCCAGTTCTTGTGGGATGCTGGGGGCTGTGGTAAATGGTCTGTTGTGGATGACAGCTACTGTTGCTCTGTCCCGCGCAGGCGTTGTGCAGGGAGGTCCCCCGGCTCCAGGCTTGATGCAGGGTCCGTCCTGTATCGTGGTGTCGCTTTATCCATAAGGCTACGGTCTGCTGGGAAACGCCGAGTCGCCTAGCAATCGCACCATCGCTCAGGCCCTCTCCATGAAGTGCTACGATTGTTGGGCGTGTTCTCTCTGAGGTCTGCATAATGGCTAACATTCCTATGACTGGAGTATGGTCTATTACAACTCCTGCTGTATGCTCTGATGGTCTGCCGATGGTCTGCCCTTTGCAGGTCAAAACTGCCCAGTTTGTAGCGATTCATTCCATACTTTTAAACTGACACACTTCCCCTGGCGACATTATTTTTTGCTACACTGTGTTTGATAATACTGACATTGTTTCTGCCTTAAGAATTTTACTACCAGTTACCCCTCCTTAACCTGCTATTCTTATCATGTATAGTGAAACATTAAAGAGGTAAAGCTCATTTCTTAACACGCGTCTTTCCGTTAGCTCAGTTACCAATGTGTATTATTGTATAACTTTCCCAGGTCACAAATGTTGCGTATTTTTTTCTCTCGTTGAGGCCTTGTATTATGCCACTTGTCATCACTTTCTCAAATAGTGGTTATAACCCTGAGTATTTACATGATTTAGTCCTATTCATAGAATGCGAAATTCCTATATGGCACTTTTGTTTCTAGAATGCCTGCCATTCTTACCGTATGTAGGTGATTAATCGTAGTAGTGTACTACGGTATAGTATACAATGCTATATCATCTGGTTCTAGTGCTACGGGTTTCATATATACTCCTGATAATTTCTCTATTGTTACTACACACGATGTAAGGAATAACGACACATTAGTTTTACAATGGATCACACAATCAGAAGTACCAACCTTACCAATACATGTCGTCAGTCTCGCAGTGTTCGGTGAGGGAGCCAACGCAGCCAGAGGTGCAGAATAATAATTTGCTGATTGTACATCAAACTGCTGTATAAGTGTAGTGTGCTGGTAACTTACGGCTGAATGCATCTGTTAATCTCAATTCATTAAATGTTCTCATTAGCACAAAATCATGAATATATTCTATCATATTAGTGAAGGATTATTTGATGATCAACAGGAGTGCAAAATTAGGATACGCTACAGTGAACATTCCGGTGTTAATGTATTTGCTCTAATAGATATAATATTCGATGTCCAGTACGATTTCTAAAACCTCTGGGGACATGTACAGTGATACAGCTAATTAGAAATATACCAAGTGAGGCATAAACTAAAACTAAGTAGATCTTACGTTCGGCTTCGTGTCAGACTTGCACAATTTACCTTACGAATTAGTGACTGGTGATCTGTGGGGCTACGGCAGCTTCGGGACTGCAATACAATCCAATGCAGGGAAACGATGGATTCTTTTGAAGAAACAGGCTCTTTATTTTTGTATATCCTCCAACAGCAGCATTTGAACCCATACTACTTGTGCAGAAGCTGCCATCTTAGGACTAGGCTATATATAAAGCACATATTAGAGAAATGAATCGATTACTGGCAACCGATTACCCTTTGTCTTACTTATGCAAGCTTACCGTCAGTCACACTCCGAGGCATATGAACAAAGACTAATAGTGCAATGAACGCGCACTTCAAATTACATTTCGCAATATTTTTTCATTATGTACCCCCGCTTGAGGCAATAGGTAAAGTGACCCTGACGGGAACTGAACCTTGGAGAACCCGTTCCATATGAAAAGTATATACTTTTTGTATGTAATTATCTTCATTAGATTCAAGTACGCAGTCTATTATAAACAATCCTAACAGTTCAAGAAACAAAAATCGATAGAGATAAATCAAAATCACTCAAAGAGTTCACAAGATATTCTAATTGGTCGTCAGCAAGAACTTTTCTGAACAGGGATGACACACCAATCTTACTAATTTGAAATCATGATTTACTTGGAGATTATCAAGTTGTTGACTAAATCTATAATGTTCATGACAATAGCCTCTGATGGATCACCAAAAAAAACGGGCTAAATAAAGAAACTAAACGTTTTGATAACATGTACGTGATTGAGCCAACTGAACTCACTATATTTCTTGCTGGATAGCTTGGCTGACGTGTTTTGATAGGTCAGTACCTGGCAGTGACGGGTCAGTGATTTAAATCTTTTGATGAAAGGGTAATTGCTTTTTGACAACTTAATTTTTCTGTTAAAGCGTCTGGTGGAATTTCTGCTGTGCGTGAAGTATATTGTATCATCACTTTAAAGGTCATTCGTTTTTGATTAATTGTAATATTTTTGGTTAGTAATCACAACTGTACTAACCTTATCTGCTTTTAGTTTTGTAGTTACTGTCTTTCTTCAGATTTTTTATTGCACTAATGAATAACTGAGGACAATTTGGAGCAGTTGACTTTGACATAGCATCGTTCACTGTACTTACGTGTACGTTAATGTACAACTTTGAGCTACAGAACGATCTTGCAACATCAACACTATAAACTCTCTCGTTTGAGTACACAGATCTCGTCGTAACCTAAGGCGCACGACTTACCCTCATCAAATCATTTATCAGAGGTTCACCGCAAAGGACAGATTTGCCTCCTTAGTCCACTCCCAAATATCAGTCAGGTGAGCTAAGTTTCGATTCAACTTCCTTTAAAGACTCTTCTCATCCTTCCTTAACCTGTCAATCCAACATAAGGTTCTTCCACTCCGTAGGTATAATCCTTTGGAAAGTGCGTTTCTTCTCTCTTGAAAGGCGAAAGGTTTCCCCCATTTCAGTCTTCGTTAGTTCAAATTTGTTTCTTCAGAATGATTCCTTGAGAGTTATCAAACGGCTGATGAAAATATTCCCTGACCAACGACTACTGGAAGTCATTTTTATGTGACCAGAAATAGCACATTTCTTGCTTCCATATATATATATATATATTCATTTATGTTGACTCTCCAGTGAATTTCTTCTTACACTCTTGAACTTTCTCCCGAAGGTTTGCTTTGATATACGAAAACGCTCTGGACTACTGGAGTTTCATTTTTCCTCGTTGTTATTAGTAAATACTTAGATCATGAGCATTACTGTGATTTACCTGCATATATATATATATATATATATATATATATATATATATATATATATATATATATATATATATATATAT